>JAOXJP010233286.1:0-24374 GCA_025762735.1 Platanus orientalis | reverse complement strand
GTGCAAACCCATTCAAAACTAAAGGGTCTATGGGAAAAAATTCATATTGGTGAAGAGTCTATGGGCCTCGATTTTTGTATGACGGGTAAATCCCTTTGAAAAGAGACTTGCCTAGCGTAGAAAATATTCCACGTGACTTGGAGTAGCCACTAGTCTTTTTAATGATGTGACTGGTCATCAGATTCAAAAACAAAATAAGTTTAAGTTTTGAAAATGATTTAAAATGTCTGATTCCACGCTTAAACGAGTCAACTCCCAAAGATTCTAAGGTAAGTTGTTCGTTTATGAGTTGGGGAAAAGTGTTAGACATCCCACCTCATCTGTTTTCACGGTTCCCTACTTTAAACCCATTATAGCTTAATGGTCAACTTAATTTACAATATAATCATCTCACCTATTATTTTCTATGTCATTTTATTAAGATTGAATAGGGAATCCACATGTCATTTTTGCCAAAATTTTAGTAGCATAACGGCTGTAATATGGACCCCCTGAGGATGAATAGTGATCCCGATGTCACTTTCTTTAATCACCTAATAGTCAACAGTTTATAAAAGCACTCCAAATAAAACATATATCCACATCATCACTGTCCACTTGACATCTTCATATCTGTCTGTATCTATATCACATCATATCTTTCATGAGTTCATATCTAAATAAACAGGAGTAAACCATCAAATTAGTTAAGGCATACAAAAATTCAGTAAGATTTGGAATGAGTCATACGAATTTCTAATATATTGAACTAAGCTATCATGTGTCAAGCCATCAAAATGTGTCAATTACCTATTGCAGCAGGTTTGAACATAGTCACAACTATATCATCACTTTACGGCCAAGGTCTTTGGATATGTCCCACTACATCCACCTCAAAAATTCCACAGTTGTACTGTCACATCCAAGCCTCTGGATATCTCCTAAATATAAAATGCTTTGCAAGTCATCAACTCCTTTACTAAAGAAATGAAAGTAATGTGAGAACATTAAATAGATAAATATACCCTTTTGATGTTTCCCATGCAATCAATAAAACAATAGAGGTTAGCCCATAGAGTCCACTAGAAGACAACAATGATCAGATCCATGAATGCTAAGATTCTTAAGATTAGCCTTGGGATAAAGGGACTTTCATTCCTCATTGATGACAACCCGGTCTAATCTTTCTTTAATATGTTTGCTACCCCCTTGTTTATTAACTTAGGTGAAATGGGGACCGTAATGTTCCATATCCATTATTCTACCTTCCTCCAGAATTCTATGGGCATTCCTAATACAACTGTTAGGGATAAGATTATGGCCACTCACATTTGAGACCTTAGAAATGATCAAACCATAAAGCGCAAGTCTCAGTTCCTTAATAGGCTCCCTATAAACAAACAAAGCTCTCCAATTAGATTAAACTCCTTATCATTGATTTTAGCTGTAATATATATCGAATTTAGCTCAAACACTCTAACTTCAACATCCTTTCTCCAAATCAGAGCAAGACTCCCTGAAAGACCCAAAGAGCTAACAACCTTAATAATTCATCTTTTGCACAGACCCAATTTTTTTAAAAACTCATTACCTTGACACTTAGTTTTTGATACGAAAAACTATCTGCGGCTTTTTGGAATTGATCATAGCCCGAATTACTCTAACTGTCAAGGATTGCCCAATTCCCTAACAGATTGAAGCGGAGATCTTCATAGATTATCGAAGTGCTATTGTAGGATTAACACTGGAACCCATTCAGAAAGATTTGGATGTTGGGAAATCGGGTTATAAGGTTTCTGGTTTAAGAGGACCCTCAAACTTGCCCTAACAATCCAAAATGATGAACACTGATTTTTCCTGAGTCCTGCACAACCAGGGAACTACAACCTTACTGGAGTTTTGTCTCTATTCACTTCAGCATATTTTACTAAGGATTTGATCACTACAACCAGAAGAGTATGATTTTTTTCCTTCCTTAAAATGATTTAGCTTTCTAAGGAATTGATATTTTGGGTCTGACCTAAAAGAGAATTTATAGGCGAGTCAGTCTCTCTAACCGCCCCTCCTTAGTGAGAGAGGAAGCCTTTACTTTTCGAGTACTCCAAAATAGACCTCTATTCTTGTTTGGCTTGTTACCCCTAAGACATGGTTGGTTGACCAAAGTCCCTTTCTTTTTCTGATGGTTACAATTATTGTTAAACATAGGTAGACAAATCATGATTACATAGACTTTGTAGAGCAAGTAAGAAAATACACAAGCTAAGAAGAGAAAAATTACCTTTTTTGTGATAAAAACAAATTATAGGAAAATTTAGTGCTAGATTTACCTCATCCCATAAAGCAATATGGGATCTCATAAGTTTAGTTGGGGAATCGGAGCCGTCATCCTCGCATCGGGTATTTTCTTCGAAGGCTCAAGCTTTTTCACTTCCAGCTCCTTGGTCGACAGCTTAGGGACTTGGATGCCCTTCTTTCTCCTGACACACAAACCCAGAGAGGATGCTTGGACAGAGATGTCATTAGTTTCTAGGCTCCCAATATCCTTCTCGCAAAAGGAATCAGCATTAGCTTCAGGAGAGCCCCCATGGACACCATAGTCCCTCCCATGCTTTGCCTTCTTAGCATTATACGGAGGTAATGAAAGAACATCATCACTCTTAGAAAGAGACCTTTTTAGATATTGGGATGGGTCAGTACAACTTAGTCCTTTGCCTTGGACAAGATTCTAGAAACTACCTGTCCCAAGCATTGATGACCTGGACCAGTCCTGTTTAGTTAGGCTTAACAAACTTGATTTAAGGAGGGGTTTAGGCTAGATTGTTGGGTAGACCGTCCCTTATTGGGCCCCATCATTGACTTGATATCAGACTCTTCATTGTCATACACTTTGTTAGTATGCGTACTTCTCATCATGCCTAGTGTTAGCAAAATCCACTGAACCAGTGAAAATGCTTGACTTTGACGGTTTCTCCACTTCATGGGGCAAGCTAGAGTGGAAGAGCTCTTTCAATGTATCTTTTGCATTCTTTTGGGTGCATCTAGAGGCAGTTTCGTACACCATCCTCATCGATAAAGGCTTAGGGGTGATATTCCAATTCGATGCCTATTGACACTTCTTCTGAAAACCCACATCATCTGGCCATAGGTTGTCTGTCAGCTGGCTAATGTCAATGGAAACTTTCAAAGGATAGTTCTGAGGTTTAGGAACTTCAAATTGGAAAAGCTGTTTAGGATGTGACATCTTCTAACGCAAAGGATTTTGAGAATCACCCACTTGGCATAAGCCCAATGAAAACTTGGGTCCAGCCTGTCGTAGGTCATACAAGGCTTGATTATGCACTGGGAGTTTGCCCTATTTTCGGCTCACCGTTGGATCACTTCTTTCCTCAATCGAAGTAGTTGAATCAAGGACATCCATTAGATTTCTGACATGGCTTGGAACAAGTTGGCTTGCCACTTGTTCTCCTTCAACTCGTTCTTCTTCCTTAACTTCCTGGTTGAGTTGAGGAGGGGAGTTCTTTGTTTCCTGAAAAACTTATGGGGAGTCGATATTGGCACAACGCCTGACATTTTCTTAGGCGAATCAACTCTAAGCCCTATAGCTAACCCTCAAATTCTTTGTATTGATTCCACAGGTTTTCCTTTGCACTTGTCCTCAAACTTGAGTTCACGTTCTTTATCCTTGTGAGAGATCATTTCACAATAATAACATTAATTACCAAGTCTTTCGTATTGGATAGTAATAGGATAGACAACTACATTGTCACATTTGAGTTTTAATGCTCAAACCAGAGGCTTTGCTATGTCTATTCCGATTTGAACCCATAAATAACCTTGTTCACTATAAAGTGGATTTCCTCTAGCCCTTTTACTGTAGTCAGACTGTAGCACCAGGGCTCATGTGACATATCAGCAGAAAAAGTGAACCATCACAAAAAAATGAATCACTGCTTGAGTGTTTTTACTTTTCTGCTGATGTGTCACTTGACACCCCTGGTGCTACAGTCTAACTACAGTGAATATGCTTTATGTTCATTGTGGTTTATGGAAAGACCACTTACCATATTATGAAATTGGACAATTTTTGAGAATACAAAAGCTCGATCCCAAAATTGAGCCCATTCTAATTTTTGTGATCTAACATCAAAAGGCGCTAAAATATTAATATCATGTGCATAATTTTGAGAATCGGACCAATCATCAAACCTTAAAAGTGGATGGTTCAGGTTGGGTTTAGCTGTCATTTACATGATACATTAATAATGCATTAGAAGGCTTATGATCGGGTTTTTAATTTTTAAACATACACAAAATGTTATAAAATACCCAAAAATAAAAACAATTCATGGAAAGTGGGATTGGAATGTGAAAAGATACATTTCTAATATTTTTCTTCATAATTTGTTTAAAAAAAAACTAAAATTTGGTTGGTTTTATTTGCTCCTAATTTGGTAGGACAACTTACGAAGTGCTTGAAGTAAGAATGACTTAGGGGCTGACACATCAGTGCCAAAAAGTGAAAAGCAACCCAAAAAGGTGTATATCACTTTTCGGTGCTGATGTGTTAGGCCCTAAGTCATTCTACTTTAGGTACACTATAAGTTGTCTTACCAATCTTGCCCAGGTTTCATTAGGCTGTCTTTGGCATGCAATCGCGGATTGTGATATGGTATTAGATCGTAACTTATTTTCCGATCACCAAATGATCAGTTGTAGCAAATTTTGTTGAAAAACTTAATCTAAGATCTCACCAATCATGATTTGAACCAAAGAGGCGCTAAGTAAATATAATGCACGTGTGAAATGGTAGGGACAGTTTAGTAATTTGCAAAACAAAACATGAAACTAGTGAAGGGAGCTTATATTGCCACCAGACTTTTTTCTAAGTCCACCTCACTTAAAACTTCATTTTTTTCCTTTCGCAAAATACCCCAATGTATAAAGTCTATTTTAACCTTTTGAAACATAAAAAAAAAAAAAAAAAACAATTGAAAACCAATTTCTAAGTCCACCTCACTCTCTCCCTCAAAAACCAACGTTATGCTCCCCCCACCTCTTTCTCTCCCAACACACCTACATTTCTTCTATGTATTTTTCCTAAATCCTTCCTCTCAGCTCCTCATTTTCAACGTCTTAGTGTTTACAAGAGAGAAATTAAGTAATGGAGTACAATGGAAGTGAATCGGAGTGAGAAGGAAGCCCCCAAGTATGTGAATTTTTTTTAAGCTTTCGCATTGTGTTCGGAAACACCAGGCTGAGCAACCCTTGTGGTACTCAGCCAGACAAACCGAGCAGCATTTGTGGTGCTTGGGTAGACAAATCGAGAAACACAAAGGCTGCTCGGTTTGTTTGACTGAGCATCACAAGGGTTGCTCAGCTTAGTATTTTCTAACAAAGTAAAAATGATAATAATAAATAAAATTTTGTCTATTAATAAATATTTTAGATACTAAATATTAAACTTAGGATTGCAGCCCACCCAATGTAGCCAAATTTGCGATAAAATGGTCGTAGATTACAATTATGAGTTCATCACATATGAGGTAAAAATTAGTCCTTAATATACTCTAAAAATCAATCCGTAGTAAGTGGATTAATTGACCATTGTGTTCTTTCTCTCTTTTACAAATATTCACTAGTCGGGCGACCTTAATTAAGTGGGCAATAGATGTTGCAAAGAAGAATGGATTTGTGATTGTCATTTTGAACTCAGATTCAGGTGGTGTTATGAGAAAAATAAGTTTGAGGCTTGGATGTGAAATGAGTGGATGGTACAAAGAAGACAAGAGGTCTAAAAATGTTCGTGTAGGTGCAAATGTTAGGGGGACATGTACAAATAAATGTTAATGTCCATTTTGATTGAAGGGCAAGAAGTTGTCTAACAATGATGACTAGATGATGAAAGTTGTATGCGGTGTGCATAACCACCAAATTGTAGATCATTTAGAGGGTCCCTCCTATGTTAGTAGATTGTCTGAAAATGAGTACTCGTTATTAAAAGACATATCCAAGAGTAACGTGCGACCAAAAGACATTTTGGTCACTATGAAGGAAAAATATCTCCTCAATACAACTACAATGAAGGTAGTCTACAATGCACGACACAAATATAAGCTGGAAGAAAAGGGTGGGAGGTCCTAGATGCAACAATTATTGACACTGTTGACTGAGCATCAATACATCAAGTGGCACCGTACTAGTGAGGATAGTGAAGTTGTCACCGACTTATGTTGGGCACACCCAACCAGTTTGAATTTATTACATGCATTCACACATGTGTTGCTCATAAATTGCATGTATAAAACCAACAAATATCGTATGCCCCTCCTGAAAATCGTTGGACTGATATCTACTGACATGACATTCTCTGTGGTGTTTGTGTTTCTACAAGATAAGATGGAGGATAACTTCAATTGGGCCCTGGATGTCTTGTGTGGTGTTATGGATGATAGTGTTTTGCCCCACGTCATTGTGACAGATATGAACTTTACCCTAATGAATGCTATCTCTGAGTATTTCCCATTGCCACACATTTATTGTGTAGGTGACACATCAATAAGAATGTGTTTGCAAAGTGTAAGAAGTTGTTTTTTTAAAAGGAGGTGTAAGATTTCTTTATGACCTACTGGAATCTAGTGGTTCTCTCACCAAGAGCAGATGATTACCGCAACCACATAGTACCATTGGAGAAGCAGTTCAGTGCGTATCTAGATGCATTTGACTACGTGACGAGTTGGCTGGATACTTATAGGAATAGGTTTATTGCAGCCTGGACAGACCGAGTTATGCATCTGGAGGCCACAACGACAAGTAGGTAAGGTTGTTTTTTTCTTTTCATATACTTATAATTGTTCCTCATTGATTAGTACTTAACTAGTTCCTTATGCTTTATACAGGGTTGAGAGTGCCCATGCCAAGTTAAAGAAGCAGTTAAGATCTAGTTAAGAAAATTTTGAGTCCTCTTGGTCGAATGTACACAACATGTTCTTGTTACAACATACAATAATCAAGGCATCGTTCGAGAAATCAAAGATGGTTGTCCAACACAGTTTCAGGTCGTTCATGTTTAGAGAGCTTCATGGGAACATTTCTATCACTACACTTGAGAAGATACTTGATGAGATAAAGCGGGATGGTTTTATTAGGATTGACCCCGTTGCATGTGGATGTCTGCTTAAATGTACCCACGACTTGCCATGCACCCACAGAATTGCTGACTACAGTAGGTAGGGGTGTCCGATCCCACTTTATTTTTTTCATCGTCATTAGCACAAGCTTGACATGCAACCCACCTCGAACAAGAACCATGCAAGCGATGATGATATTAATATCGAGGAATTTGATATGTTAAAATTGGTGTACACACAAGCTGGCAAGTTAGGCAAGACCCAATTGCTTAAAAAATTGAGGGCGTTGGTAAATCCAGATGATTTATCATACCGTTATTGCTGATGCATTATCCCTTCTGTCACAGGTTGTTCTTCAGTCGCCAGTTCAATTATCGTCATATGATATTTACATCGGACACTTTTCAAATAACATACATTCATTCATTCACCATATTGTAGATGTACAAGCTGATGAAAAATACGGGTTTCAGGCGATTGCTGCCTTGTTGGGCATGGGAGAGGATAGTTAGCCACAAGTCCATAATTACTTGTTATAGGAACTGGATAGTCATAAACAGTATTATGAACCAATTTTTGGTGGGTTTGTAGCAGTGAATGAGATTAAACATTCTATTACGTATTTCATGGAAGGTGAGTCGTACGAGTATTAGATGACCATGCCAAAATGTAGCCACTTGATAGCCTCCTATTACCATGTTGTACTATACATTTTTGAGTGCGCGACAATATTTGACGTTTCTGGTACTCCAATCCGACCTTATACCCGGTATCGCCCGTAACGACCTTGTTATTGGTTTCGTGAACAACAACCACTTCATACAGATAAATATAAGCTGCCCTGTGCTAATACAGTCAATCATGTTTAATAATGTTTAACTTCACTATTTGTTTTGCGTGTAGATCTTCCTCTTGTCGGGTCATCTTATCCCACCTATAGCGACATATTGACATAGATACCAAACTGATAATGCGTCGGGATGGACACTACATTCGTACAAATCATGAATTAAAGAATTTCAATGTGTGGTTACTGGAGATGTAGTAACACATGAGATGTTGGATTTGACTAACGACTGATTGAGCCAGAAGATAGCTTAGATGTATCCCGCATAGTGCATTAATTGTGCAATTTTGTATTGATGACTTGTATATATAATTGATAGTTATTAACCCCTTTTGTAGCAACACATTCATTTGATAATTAATGTTAATATTATTTTAGTTTTTATACTTTGAAATTCCATATGCACCATCTCCAACTCACACACTATTATTAATATACTGGGAAACGACATATGCCCTGCAGTTGCGATCTTTTATTTTTTAGGGGCCTCATCCCCACATACAATCATTTTATTTTATTTTTTTCATTGAACGATTATGATATTTTAGTGCATGATTTTAAAGTATAAAAATATAATCATAATAACAAGTAAAGAAGGAATGCGAATAAACAAAACTGTGATTTATATAAATAGGGTCATCCCCAAACAAAATAGTATAATGTATTAGGGGCTTCATCCATTATAAAGTACATATACAACTCGTCAAATAGAAAGGAAAAAAATATGTCTTTATGGTCTCTATCTCTGTGGTCTACCTCTTTTGCCGTCTATACATAAGCGTAGATGTCGTCGCCTCAACGGACTCTCCAACTCGACAGGTCAGGATATCCTATATCCGCGTAATCATAGACAACAAATGATTGTACCCGCATGTTGAACCATGCACAACCAGTCTCAGTAAAGCATTAGTCCACTTAATACATATAAATATAAGTTGCAATAACAAAAACTAATTAAAATGAAAAATACGAGTGTTGAAATGATATACTCAATCTGCCAACTTTGATTGTGACTATGGTGCTCCCTAAGATTTGTCGTCTACATGCTGCATGTATCAATGTGATACGCGTACATATCAGTCCATGTAGTTGGGCACACAATCGCCCGAGATAAGGTGACGGCACAGACTGATGCTCATCATAGAGTACGTGGCTTTACCACACCGCCCACACCTCATCATAAAAAACATAAGTGGGTCTGTAAGACAATGTAAAGGCTCTACGTACTGGTTATCTTGAGGATAGTGGGGCAGATGGAATGGTCTGCCGTCGCCCAAACTGTCTCAAGGCCCGTATCAGATGGTAGGGTTCTATGACGTCAAGGCATTTAAGCATGTCATGGTAGTACGCAGCCTCAGGCAGCGGGTGATACTACTTGGAATTGTCGTACGGTGTCTATGTAACTAGCACAAGTTAAAATATACATCAGACATATAAAAGATAATTATGGGAAAATGATGATAGTACTGAACTATATTACACTATATAAAAATAAACACAATACCTGATGGAGCCCCACACATCAATGGACTCCTGGAACGCCATCTCGTTGTTCGTAAGACAACCCGTCTCCCTGCGTGGCGAATAATGGTAGATGCATGGCTGGATGGGCTGATAATGTATGTTTTGGTGCGGAACAATGAGGGGATAGTGCTCGTATATCTACCCCTTCATCAGCGTAAGGTAACTAGCGATCTGTCATGCCTCCGACCTACTGGCAACCCTTAACTGCCGATATAAAAATGCTAGAGCAACAACTCCTCACACGTAGGTCCAGACCCTATCAAGATCCTCTAGGCATTACATATAACCGACCAACACCCAAATTGATGTTTTGTCTATAAACAACATGCACCCGATCAAATAAAAGCAAATATGCCATGGCGGAGCATCTAATCGCCTCATGGCCACAATGGCTATCCACCTTCCCCTAAAATCTGCTTCGTAGCTACTCTAACCCTGACTGATTGGCCACGTGTAGATTCAAGCTCCTCCGTGGCCTCTGCCTCTGTCATTCTAAGTGCACGGGCTACCAATGTCCGTGTCTCATGCGCTAGTAGGTCAGATGAGACAGTGTTCCCAACCACGAGAATAGAAAGTAACATGCTCACATCATCGAGTGTGATAGTTATCTTCCTGGACAATATATGGAAAGTGTTCGTCTCGGAGTACCATATCTCGACGAAGATAAATATAACAACACAGGTCACTGCCCGATAGGAACTGTGAACCAGTGAGAATAGTTTGGAGTGCTCAATATAGCCCCACCATTTCCCAATATCCAAATTTAGACACTCGAACCCCCACTCCACTACTTTCAACTCATGGCTGATACACATCAGTAAGCAGCACTCTTGCAATTGAAACAAATACTATTAGTACACCTAGTATTAATAAGTAAAATTTTTAAATCTTAAAAGCATTACTTTATGTTGCCACATAGATGCAGCCACGTGTGTTGCATAACTAGTGAGGAGCGTCGAGTCTGTAGGCACTCCGATGATTCTAGCATCCTGAGGCGCCTCAGCAGCAGGCTCTGGTGCCTCTCTAAGATACTCCTCGGCAGCAAGCTCTGCATACGAGCCGCTGGTTGATGTCGCATAGGAGTCTCTAGCCGGACTGACCTTCTCTATAATCCGACACTGGCAGGCAGATGCAGTAGGTACAAAGTCTGTTACATGTCATATTGTATTAGACGTGCATAATAATAAAATATTTTATAAATAAAATATTTTTTCTAAACATTAAATTAAATTTGTACACAATGAATGCTCAAATAGATTAAACTAAAATTAATTAAGTAATTTATAACAATTTTAATTTTACAACAAAATATATTTTAAAATTATTTAATTAATTTTATAGTATTTGAATTATTTTAAAAGTATTTACTTAATTTTTAAAGTATTTTAATCAAACATATTAAAATAAAATTAATTAAGTATTTTCAAAATAATTTTTTTAGCAAAAAATATTTAATTTTATACAAAATATTTTTTATAGTATTTAAATTATTTACTTAATTTTATAGTATTTACTTAATTTTTAAAGTATTTTAATCAAACAGATTAAAATAAAATTAATTAAGTATTTTAAAAAATGTTTTTTAGTACTAAATATTTAATTTTATACAAAATAATTTTTTATAGTATTTAAATTATTTTAAAAGTATTTACTTAATTTTATAATAAATTTTATAGTATTTACTTAATTTTAATGTATTTTAAGCAAAAAGATTAAAATAAAATTAATTAAGTATTTTTAAAAAATATTTTTTTCCTAAAAATTATTTAATTTTATACAAAATATTTTTTATTGTATTTAAATTTATCTTTATATTATTTAAAATATATTTTTAAAAATGTTATTTAAAATTTTTAATTTTCATGTTCGACATCACCAATCTGAGTGGGATTGACTTGCTCGGCTAGGCTAGTCGGGCTGGCTTGCTCAGTTAGCTTGGCCGAATAGGCCAATCCTACTCAAACTAGTGATGCCAAATAGGCGTTCCGCATAAAAAAATTTGATTTAAAAAAAAGTTTTTCGAAAAAATAAATACACAAACACATACGTACCACAGGTTACTGTTGGCCTTGCTCTCCCACCGTCTCTTTGTTGTCCACGGACCATCTCAAAACGTAGGGAGAGAGGAGGAGAGAAATAAGTTTCAAAACATATGGAGAGAGGAAGAAAGAAATGTGTTTCAAAACATAGGGAGAGAGAAGGAAATAAATGGGTTTCAAAACATACGGGGAGAGGAGGAGAGATATGGGTGCAAATGGTTTCAAATTTGAAAGAATGGAGTGAGGGAGAAGGAGAATGAGGTGAGGTGTGGGAGTTTCTTACGGTTGGGTTGGGGAGAAGGAGAATGAGGTGGACTTAGCAAAAACAGTGGTGTGGGAGGGGAAGTTTATGGAGGAGAATGAGGTGTGGGGGAGTTTTGGCTAAAGGGTATTATGGGAAGTGCAGGAGGGGGAGTTAGAAATAAGTGAGGTGGACTTAGAAAAAACTGTGGTGGCAATAGCAAATCCCCTTACTAAATTTAAACAACGTAAAGTATTAACCAACCCTTTGGCAGGGCTAGAGTAAAGAACTTGCTTCTTGAGTATGTTGGTGTTGCATAAAAAAATAATCAATTGTAATTGACTTGAATTCAAACCAACAATGGAATTTGCCCAAGCGTTGTGTCAGTTTTTGAAGCACGCTCCCTTAACGACCACCTAAGGTCCATCCATATGCAAGGGCAGACATATGGTGACGAAAAGTGAAAATCACTCTCCTAAAAAGTTATTACACTTTTTCAATGTTGTGTTTGTTCCTACATATAGGTATTCATTAAGGTACA
The DNA here is from genome assembly GCA_025762735.1 of Platanus orientalis. Lineage (NCBI taxonomy): Eukaryota > Viridiplantae > Streptophyta > Magnoliopsida > Proteales > Platanaceae > Platanus > Platanus orientalis. The sequence continues at coordinate 12,076 of JAOXJP010233286.1, read as the reverse complement.
TGTGAAATTCACACCGAATTTGGGGGTGGGTTCTTGGGCTCCATCAGGATTTGATGACACCTCCGCGTAGCACACGGGTTGATATCCTCTGCGACGCCCCGTGAGGCAAGACCTATGGGGGTGGGGCCGATTCACTTTGGGGGGTGATGGGACACAAAGGGATGGGGTGTCGCAGAGGATATTGAGCCGTAGCACACATGGATTCCCACCCACCAATATAAGGTTGTACCTACAACAACTAGGTTTACCAACTTAAATAGTAATGACGGCCCAAACTCTTAAATAAAGCAATAAACCATGTCTCATGAACCCTAAGGTGATAGGAGAGGGATGAGTTAATATATTTATTATATTTCAACACTCTCCTTGAGGAAGGACTTTGTTTGTCCCCCTTATTTACACTAACCTCTGTTAGGCGTCAGGGAGCAAACACATCAGCCCCAAAAAGTGATTCACACTTTTTTTAGGGGGGACATAAGGGTTGATATTCTCTAAGACACCCCATGAGGTAAGACAAAAGGGTGTGGGGCCCATTCACTTTTGGGGGGTGATGTGACATCCAAAAGTGAATGGCCCCAACCCCTTGTGTCTTGCCTCATGGGGCATCGTAGAGGATATCAACCCTTATGCCCCCCCTTAAAAAAGGGGTCGTCACAGAGGATATCATTCCGAGCATAAATCACTTGTTGGCATTGATGTGTCCACCTGTGGATGGAAAAATTCCACCCCACTGTCAATCCGAGTTGATCTATTAACTCCTTCTAATTTGGTTCAATTTTTGTTAGTTCCTGCAAGTAATAAAACTTTTCTAAGGCGATCCTCGCATTGGTGTGGTACCTGCCATATGACCTCCAACAATCAAGTTAGTAGGGTTTTAGTTAATGAATGTGAGGTTTAGTCGTGTTACCTCAGTTTTTCTTATGTTCTCCTCTCTAGATGGAGTTTGAGTCTTCTTATAGAGCCTAATGAGGCTTGATCCCTTTGGTTTAGGGAATGAGATCTCGGGAGATTGAGACAGAAGCAGTTTGAACTGTTTTGACCGTCTTTTAAAGAGTTGTTGGAGTGAAACCCACAAGTGGATCTTGAGTTGACCATATCCTTGCCTTGAAGTTCAATCTGTTATGTTGTGTGCACTAAGATCACGTAGCTTGACATGTATTGATGTATGCCAATCCCATGGACAAACCAAGTAGTGGTATATGTCTTGTAAGTGTCCTATGCTCTCACAAATTCAAGACATAAAGACAAGGAGGACCAAAGACTTGAAAAAGAGACCGGAGACTACCTCAGATTTTTCCTACCAATCAAGGTATAAAGCATGCATTGCATAGCATTTTAAGACCTTAAAATGAATACATACATGGTGGTAAATCCTTCACAAAACCCAAGGAAAAAAGGCCCAAAGACTAACCCTCAAGAATGCCAAAACAAGAACTCAGGATTTTTCAGTTGTGATCGATCACGGATCTCGTGATTGATCAAGACCTAAATCAGGGTCCAGTTCTCAGACTCCTAAGAGTCAAGCCCCATCTCCCGCAATCGACCACGAGATGGGTCATGACCTAACCCCTAGACCCGTGATCGATCAAAGATCTTGCAATCGATCACAAACTTGAGCCTAACTCGTGATCTATCACGAACCATGATCAATCACGAGCCATGATCGGTCAGGAGATCCGTGATCGATCAGTGATCTTGTAATCGATCACGATGGCATTTTTTATAAAAATAAAATTTTGTATCCCAATGCGTGACTTTCAAAATTTGAACCCTGTTTTTCGAAATCTAAGGCTCTAAAGATATGCCCATTTTAAAAGATTTCAATCCTAAGGTTGTGGGTGCTTCTCACCCTTATAAAAAAGAAACTTTTCCTTTTAGGGTAAAAACATCAAGCAAGCAAGAAAGTGTTAGAAAGTTTACCAAATTGAGAGTCTCTTCCCCTTAGAAAACCTCAATTCTCTTACTGGTTTTGAGCTTTAGTAGCTAATATCTCCACCAAGAATCACTCTCTCTTTCTCTCCTCTTGAATACCAAGCTTCTACTATTGAGGATAACTTGTGGTGAGCTTTTCCTAAGAGGAAACTCACATTTAGCTGAGTTCAAGGAGCACTAGAATCAAGAGTTTGAAGTTTATGGGTAGCTAAGGCAAACTAGTTCAAAAAGGAGCACCCCACTTTATGCATCTAGCAACATCAACCAACTTGTGGTAACATTTGCTTTCATTTGCATTTATTTTCTTTATTGGCTTGTTTTGCTTCTACTAGAGACACCGGAAGCTTGACTACCTCCACCGGAGACACCGGAAGTATTATACACTCACCGGAGACACCGAATGTTGTTGATTAGCTTACTTAGGAGCAAGTAGTTAGGTTTTTGTATATTGAAATAAGTTGTAATAGTACCTAAATGAAATATACCGAAACTCGGTGGTGAGATTTAGAAGAGTGGACGTAGACCCTCATTCCGAACCACTATAAATATTTTGTTGTGGATTGAGTGTGTGATTGCTTATCTCTTTACTTTTATGCACATTACTTGTTTAATAAACTACTTGGGTAGACACTTTGTAGCACACACACACTTGGGCTAAGTTTAAAAGGATTAAGATCAATTTAAAATCAGTCCAAATATTTGCAAAAGGGGTAAGATAATTTTTAATATTCTATTCACCCCCCTCTAAGATAACTTTAGAAGAATTTCAATTGGTGTTAGAGCCTAGGTTACTCTTGTAGGGCTTAACAACCCGAGTTAGATCCTAGCAAAACAAAAGTCCTAGAGAACCCCTAGATGGTAAGAGAGGATAGTGGTATGTCCATTAGCACACCTTCATTCTTTAATGGAAGTGACTATGGTTATTAGAAATCTCGCATGAAGATTTTCCTTAATGCTTGTAACCCTAGGGTATATAATGCAATTATCGATGGCTATACACATCCTAACAAACCACAAAGTGAGTGGACCCCCACTAAGGTGGATGCTTACAAGTTCAACTTTAGAGCCTTAAATGTCATAGCAAGTAGTTTAGCCCTTGATGAGTTTAGGAGGATAGCTCATCTAAATATGGCAAAGGAAGCATGGAAGTTTCTCTCTGTTACCCATGAGGGTACAAATGCCGTAAAGATGTTCAAACTTCAAATGTACATGACACAACTTAAAACTCTTAAGATGAAGGAAGATGAAGAAATTTTCCAATTCAATGCCAACTTTTCTAACTTGGTAAATATTATGAGAAGTCTAAGAGAGGACATTCATGAGTCAAAAGTGATTCGGAATGTGCATAGGTCACATCCTAAAAGGTTTAGACCTAAAGTGACCACCATATAGGAAAGTAAAGACCTAGAGGCCATGAAACTAGAATAGTTGATTGACTCACTTCAAACTTTTGACATTGCCATTAATGAACCTACCAAAAATTAGAGAATTTCCCTTAAGGTAAAAGAACTCTCCAAATTAAATGAAGATTTGGGTGATGAAATAAGCCCTAGTGGCTAAGAAATTCAAGAAGTTATTTCAGAGGAATGCAAAGGATTACTTTAAGAACAAACAAATGAGAAGATCCTTTACAGGGTATAAGAAGAAAAAATATTTCTCAAAAGAACCTCTCATCTATTATAAGTGCAAAGGGAGAGGACATATTGCCGAGGATTGTGGCAATAAGAAGTATAAGTACAAGCCAAAGGACAAATCCATAGTTGCTACGTAGGATGATGAATCAAAGGCTTCGAAACATGAATCCTAAAATAGTAAGGAAGCTCTCTCACAAGAGATCAAAGCCTTTATTGCTTTTGGATACAAGTGACTCAAGTAGTGAGGAAGAGGGAGAGTATAAAGAAGATGAGGAGACCTATGATACACAAGAGGCATTTGATGACCTTTTTATTCATAGTGTTGAGTTGGAGAAGAAGAAGAAACAACTCAAAAGGGAAATCATGGAGTTGAATAAAAAGTTAAAGTCTTTCGAAGACACTATCTCCACTCTTCAACAAAATTCTTCAACGGAAAGTGACAAGGAAAATGAACTTTCCAAGAAAATTTATTTGCTCCTATGTGCCAAGGAGGAAATGAGTCTAAAAATAGTAGAATTAGAAAAGAAGCTTAACGAAGCTAAACTATTTCTAGACTTAGAAAAGGACAATAGGAAACATAAGAAAAGAAGACTTCTTGAGAACAATCAAAAATTGTCTAACAAGGTTATTGAGCTTGAGGAGAGACTTAAAAACATGGGAGAGGAAAGGAATGAGTCTCATAGTGATAACTCACTCATCCAAGAGTTTGAAGACTAAGTCAAAACCCTAAATAAGAGAAAAAAGTCTTTCAACTTGACTTACGCTTAACTCACAAGAAAATCCCTTAACTACCTCAAACAAATCAAAAAACTTGAAGAAGATAAGAGGAAGAACATTTCAATGTTTGCTCAAAGAAATGGGAAGTTTGAGAAGATGTTCACTATGGGTAAGGAGTATGGAGATATGACTAGATTAGGTTACAACTCCAAAGTCAATGCCTCTTCCTCAACTCAAAGACCCAAGAATAGCTTTGTTAAAGCCAAAGGATCTACTCAACCACCTCCACAACCTTTCAAGAAGGGAAAAGAGAAGGTGGATCCACAAAGACCTTATCAAAGGTTAAACAAGGTTGAGAAGAAAACATCTACCTCACTCAAGGGTAAAGCTCCTATGAATCAAGGTAGAGACTGAGAGAGATTCATGCAACCCCAATTAAGATCCTATGCACAAGTGGTTGGAAGTAGATCTCAATCCAACCAAACACCTTCTATCAACACTTAATTTTGGCCCAAGGTTTAGAGGTTCTTTCAATAAGCAGCACTAACTATTTAGAATGGACCATAGGCATCCTAGGGAACCAAGGTGGTTAGATGACCCCCTATTTTTAGTTCATTCCCGTTATTTCCTAATTTGATACTCTAAACCCTTGATTTTTCCCTATGATCTTTGTTGGACCCACTTTCCTCATCTTCCTATCATTACTTCTAATCTTATAGTTTTCTGAAGGGTTGTCCCAAGTTTGTTCACATCTATATTAGAAATTACGATTTTATCTCTCATCAAAGGTGGATCGTTGAATCTCATTGTACAAGCACCAAATGACTAATCGTGTGTCAAGAATGTGTCCAAAGTAGTCCAAAGCCTTGAAATAGAATGTTTGATCATCAAATTTCATCATAGTATGTTTCAGTGAATCTAGGGACTTAATGTAGAATCTTTCAAAATTTGATCAAAAGACAAATCAAACGATCAATTTGACATCACGAATGTGCTCAGAATGTCCAAAATCCCTAGGATAGAGGGTCCGATTATCTAAATCTGACAAACCAAGTTTTAGTGAATCTTGACTTTTGATTTAGAATCTTTCAAATTTGATCAAGATTCACATTGGATGGTCAATTAGGCAATATAGATGGATTCAACATGCCTTAAAACCTTAGGGGTACTGGACACGATGTTTAGAGTTCATTCCTAAGCCTTCTATTGCACCATATCCATTTATGACTGTCTAATCTAGTACTTTAGAGCCTCAGATAAAAAATCAGACCCCACTATAATGATCAGTGCCATCGATTTAGTCAAGATAGACAATTTCTAAAAATTTCCATATTTAGACAACAAAATTCCGTATGGGGACACCATATTATAATGCATTGTGACACATTAAATCAAAATTTTACTTTCCTTGACAATGTTACCACTTCCTTAATCCTCCATCATTTTTTGTATGAGCATAACTCGCTTAACCAAAACCCTGTGACCAAGTACTCCTTTAACCTAACCTAAAATATGTGTCCAAACAGCCCTTAAGCCTAGCCTAAAACCTATACACAAACACCCCCTATTTTAGCTTAAGTCCAAACCTATACACAAATATCTTAGGTTGGCAAGTCACATACTTGGCATGAATCCAACACACCTAAATCTACATCATATTACTCTTTTTGGTCCATGCCGCATGCCCTACATGTGTCAAGCACACTTAGGCACACTCCCATTCCACTTTTGAATTCTTAAACACTCATCCTTCTATTTTTAATTGACATGTCATTACCACTTAGGCAAAGTTGATGCCAATTTTGGTTCACCAACTCTCCCTTCCTAAAACTACCTAGCCACCTCACTTTAGTCCTCCAGTCATTCCGCTTTTGGTCCAACACACTCCCTCATTTACTCTCCTTTCTTTAGATGAAAATTCCCATGTGTCAAGCACACTTAGGCACACTCTCATTCCACTTTTGGATTCCTAATCACTTATTCTTCCATTTTTAGTTGACATGTCATTGCCACTTAGGCAAAGATCATGCCAATTTTGACCCACCAACTCTCCTTTCTTAAAACCACCTAGCCATCTCATTCCAATCCTCCAATCATTCCCCTTTTGGTCCAACACACTCCCCCATTCACTCCCATTTCTTTAGATAAAACCTTACTAAAATCCTATAAATAGGAGACCACCCCTCTTTCTACTAACAAGGAAAATCTCCCAAAAAATCTCCAAAAAGCTCTCTCTTTATCTTTATGACGGGGAAAAACCCTAAGACCATCCCTCTCATCATCTCTCCCTCTCTCCTAGTGAAGTAAGAATAGAATAAACCTTAAGGGAATTGCCAGCCCAACTACAAGAAAGAAACTTCATCACACCGTGCAAACATACAAAATGTATTTATTCATATTTTTATTATTATTGTTTTTTGGATTAATCATTATTGTGTGTATGTTTGTATTTAATATTCTCATTTTTATCATTATTTTTTTTCTTGACTTGTAGTAACATGATTATTAATTATTAAAGTTTGAATTTAAAATGTTTATTTTTTATTGATATTAATTGTTAATATATACATTCAAATTATTTATTTATTTTCATTGTCTATGGTTAATTTTTTTATTCTTTGATATCTCTAATGTACACACATCCCCACTCATCATTTTAGTTCTCATCTTTTCATTTATCTTTCTATTGCTCATAGTCATTATTATTACTATTTTCAACTATGTGGTCTCTTATTCGTTATTGTTTTTTTTTTTATTAACTCATGATGCTATTATTTTTATTTTTATGTGATTAAATCATGTTATTCTTCATTTTTTTATTCACATTGATTAATCATATTGTTGTATATTGTGTTTGTCCTATTATTCTTATACATACCCATCTCCACACACGCAAACACTCCCCCCCATTGTTTTATTATTTTATGAATTTTGATGCCCCTCTTATCATAGTTTATTATCTCACTCACACATTCACCGGTCTTTCATCTCTATATTTATTGATGCAATTTGTTTGCTATTATGTTTTCTCTTTCCCTTTTTATTTTATAGTTATTTGTGCAACATTTTATTATATCATTCTTCTTGTAATATTATTCTTAATAAAAGGTGGATTTTCATTTAGTTTCTTCTATTTTATTATTATTATTATTATCACTTTTATTTTATTTATCTCTCTCTCTCTCTCTCTCTCTCTCTCTCTTTGTTAACTTGTCTATTGAATCAAAATCTCTTGTATATATATATATATAATGTCCTAACTCTCATGTTTCACTTGGTTACATGAAAGCTATTTAAGGTACAATGTCTAAATTCCTTTTCTTTCTATTTATTTATTTTTATCATGTAGCATGTTAAGTAGATGGTTATTTTATTAATTAAACTTAGATCACATGTTTTATGTACAGTAATGCACACATGTACACTAGTTAGTAGGGAAACCACGTACACATACATGACATGATTTTCAAAATTAGGCACACCTTGACACACACCGTATATAAGAACTAGACCCTAGGTTTGAACCAATTTAAGTAGGTAACTGCGCATACAAGTAGATCAGGGTGTCTGACACCTTCCCTAGTCCATAACTAAACCACTTACCGAGAACCCTGAGTTGACAAATTTATTAGGACTTTGATATTTTCAAATGAATTTTAAAAACAAAGAATGATTTGTTTTCGAAAATATATGTCCAGTCACATCTTTAAAAATGCTGGTGGCGACTCCTTGTCATCGTCGGTTAGGCCTAGGATGAGTGGACCCCTTTTCTAAGAGGCTAACCCATCATGCAAAAATCGAGGCCCACAATTACGCCTCTTAAACCCCACATGGTGATCTCCTTTTAAGAATTTACTTGGGCATCTCCGAACGCATCCGGGGCTTCCTTCTATGTTGCAACACAAGGATAGGCTAACTCTGGTGCATCCACAGGATGCCCCAGCCCTAGGCCTAACCCATGGAGCACTATCCAATCATGGATCTTCCCTCAATAAGAGGCATCACTCGTAAGTGGAATAAAAAATATATATATATATATATACATGGTTGCCACATAGCATGGGCTGAAGTCATCTTAGATACCTGTACATAAAGGTTCTGCTACCATCTAACATTGTCAGCATCAAATGTGAATGCAATGCAGGCCCAATGATGATGTACATAGTAATCATCTTTAACAATAAGGATTAAATCATGTAGAGCTCAGTCAATAAATGATAAGTAAGTTGATGTCGATCAATATTGTCATGCCCCGAAACCCGCACACGAATATCACAGTGTAAATATGGAAAGACACATACACGACATCGCGAATCTCAGAGTGTGATATTGCTCTTTCTTTGTGGAAGAAGTCCTTACTTAACTTATCTACTTAAATTGCAGCACATGCTTATTTTTTATTTTTTTATCTAATTAAAATTTCTCAATTATCATGACATTGCAATGGATATATGAACATACACATCCTAAAATATGCAATGAGAAGTAACTATGAATTCTACATCCATATCAAACAAACCACAAATCTCCAATCAAATAGTAATAATAAAAAGGCTATCCAACTAGCCATCATAATCTCATCTGACTAACTAGAAAGAACTAAACATCCAAATGAATCTTGTCTCAATAAATCACTGTCTCATAGATGAGTGTTGAAAATAAACTGACAAAAAAGAAATAACATAAACAGTTCTCTCATCCCCACAAGCCATCTCTAGAACTGAACTTGTAAGCAATCATGTACTATGAGGCGTCATCTGAAATGGTGTTAAAAACATAGGTAAAACATGTAAGATGATAATTTCATCCTTATGAGGGTAAGATTATAGGTTTATCATTTAAGTGCAACACGGGGTGTTACATTCTCCCCCTTATAAAAATTCAATCCCTGAATTTGCACGTATCTTGGTTCAGAAACAAATGTGGGTACTTGGATTTCATGTCATCCTCTACTTCCCATGTAGCTTCTTCGGTGGTGTGGTTGGGCCTTAAGACATTCACGTATGGGATGGTCTTAGTGCGTAACACCTCCTTGCAATCGAGGATCATGATGACTTCTTCTTTGTATAATAGGTCATCTTGAATGTCTAATGGAATGTACTCCAAAACATGAGAAGGATCTCTCATGTATATCTTTAACATGGATACGTGAAACACATGTTGGACATTAGAAAATCTCGATGATAAAACTAAACCATATGCCACCTTTTCCACCTTCTTCAGAATTTCAAACGGCCCAATAAATCGCGAATCAAACTTCCCTTTCTTGCCAAACCTAGTAACTCATTTGGATGGAGATATCTTTAGGAACACATAATCACCAACATCAAACTCGAGCTCTCTCCTTCTTTTGTCAGCATAGCATTTATGTCTACTTTGAGCTGTTTGGAGTATGTCTCAAATTAAGTGGATCTTCTATGTGGTAATCTGAACCAATTATGACCTAAGTAGTTTCCTCTCTCTAATTTCTTTCCAACAAATAGTAGTTCTACACCACCTACCGTATAAGTCCTCAAATGGTGCCATAAGAATACTCGTTTGATAACTATTGTTCTAAGTGAACTCAATGAGAGGTAGTTGGGTGGCCCAGCTACTTTTCAAGTCTAATACACATGCTCGTAACATATCCTCTAGAGTTTGAATGGTCTTTTTTGATTGTTCATCGGTTTGAGGATAAAAGGTCGTGCTAAAGTTCAGTTTGGTTCTCATAGCACGCTATAAAACTTCACCAGGACCTTAAGGTAAATTGCATGTCTCTATCGGATATGATGACTGCTAGAGTGCCATGTAGTCTCACAATCTCATCCACATAGAGTTGAGCAAACTTTTTAAGTGGATAGTAAATACGAATATGTAGGAAGTGAGTTGCCTTGGTCAGTCTGTCAACAGTTACCCAAATAACATTAAATCCCTTCTGGGTCTTCAACATATATGATCCCATTTTCATATCGGCATCTCAAGTGGTTGTAGTGGTCTAGTGGGTTTTTGATGTTCCACTTTAATCTTTTTGCAAGTTAAGCATTGAGCCACAATTTCAACTACATTCTTCTTTATGTTGCACCACCAATATGTTTCCTTGAGGTCTTTGTATATCTTAGTGCTACCAGGGTAAACTGTGTAAGTAGCTCTATGTGCTTCAACCAAAATCTTCATCTTCAGCCCTTCAATATTGGGAACACATAAATGGTTCCCAAAACTAAGAATGCTATCTTTCCCCATGTTGAAATCAACACGATTCTCATTCTTAACCTCTTCCAAGATTTTAACAAGTTGCAGATCGGTCAATTGACTCTCCTTAATTTGATCTATCAGTGTGGGTTTCACCTTGAGTTGTGTAAGAAGAGCACAAGTCTCATGTACCATGAATTTGACATTCATCTTCTTTAACTCACTCAATAGTGGTCCTCTTCCAATAGTCAAATAAGACAAACTAGTCGAAGATTTTCTACTTAAAGCATTTGCTACCATCTTTGTTTTGCTTAAAGGACAGTGAATGGTGTAGTCATAATCTTTAATCAATTCCATCCACCTTTGTTGTCTCAAGTTCAACAATTTTTGCAAGATGTATTTCAGATTCTTATGGTCGGTATAGATCTCGCAAGTCTCACCATAAAGGTAGTGTCTCCAAATATCTAATGCAAACACTACCGCTACCAACTCGAGATCATGGGTAGGATAGTTCTGTTCATATATCTTGAGTTATCAAGACACATACACAATGATTTTGTCATGTTGCATTAGTACGCATCCCAAACCCTTTCACGAAGCATCGCTATAAACCATAAATCCACCAGATCCTAACAATAATGTGAGAACAAAAGCTAACATTTATCTATTCTTTAGTTCTTGGAAGTTGTGTTCACACTCATCACTCCATTAAAATTTGACATACTTTTGGGTTAGTTTAATGAGTGGTCTAGCTATGCGGTAAAATCCCTCAACAAAATGTCGATAATATCCCGTAAGGCCCAAGAAGCTGTGAATCTCTGTCACATTTGTCGATCATGGCCAATCAACAACGATCTCGATCTTCTATGGATAAATAAGGATTCCATCTTTGGAAATGGCATGCCCTAAGAAAGTAACCCTATTCAGCTAGAATTTATATTTGTTGAATTTTACATACAACTTCTACTCTCTCAGTGTGTACAATACAATTTGGATGTGTTCTTTGTGTTTTGCTTGGCTCTTAGAATAAACCAAGATGTCATTGATGAAAATAATCACCAAGTGATTTAGATACGACCTGAATATCCGGTTCATCAAATCCATAAAGGCTACGGGGGAATTGGTTAAGCCAAATGACAATACCAATAATGTATCTGCTACGATATGAATAATGCACTCTAAAGAGCACACTACATAGGGCATAATAACCCCCCAAGTGCAGGGAATAACAAAGTAGTAAAAACTCGGTAAGACTAGGGTTGATCCACAAGGACTGAAGAACGAACAACTGCAAGAGGAAAAAGATGGAAATAGAAAATTAGCAAGAATAAAAAAATAGAGTTTGATTGTGTCCTCAAGGTAAAAAAATTGAATATGTTAATTCCAAAGAAAAGACAGAAATGAACTAAAGAGCGATGAATTAAATCAGGAGATGAACACTAAGGGTTCGGGGCTATGCATGGAAAATCATAAATAACTTTGATTCGGTTATCTCAGTTGGGGGAGAATGATTCAGTTAACTCCAAGAAAGGAATATCAACCACATACTAAGGATGAGAACGCTCACTCGGATTCTCATCTACTTAACAATCATATACAACTTCTTTGAGCTGGAATCTAATAGG
>JAOXJP010233285.1:0-10339 GCA_025762735.1 Platanus orientalis | reverse complement strand
GAGTTACCCTTCGGGGTTGTGTGGAGAAGATGGGAGTAGAGTGTTTCTGTACTATGTAACCTTGGTAGAATTCAAGCTAAGGTGGAGATTTGTTGGGTTAATGTCTTGTATTCAACCCGAGATATAACCCGGGATGATGATCCAAAAAACCCGAATATGACTCGAATTTTTTTGAAGGTGAGGATCCGTTTTGTATCCGCTTTGGGGTCTGGATCCGACCCGCGCAGATTAGGGTTTTGGGGTATATATATTTAGGGTTTTCTCGATTTCCAAGTGGTCGCACTATTCATTGTAATCTCTGTTCTTCGATCATAATGAAAGCTCTTCTCCGTTTTCGCCCGTGGACGTAGGCTTCAAAGCTGAACCACATAAATCATTTTTGCTCTTATAGTGTGACTGTTTTCTGTTTTATTTTCTCTCTTCTTCTTTGTTGCATACGATCATAGATCTAGGTTTCCGCATAACAGAACCTTCTTCCCACTGGGTCAAACTCTCCACCAAAAGCTTCTTTAAGCTCAACCCATGGATTGATTGAGACTTTTTGGTATCAAGCAACATGACATGGCATATGATGGGATGGCACCAATCACCGATTTAAGGAGGGTTTCCTTACCAAAGGAGACAATAATTTTGATTTCCACTGCTGAGTTTTATTTATTTCTCTTTATTAAAGATGGGTGCTCTTTTCCTCTCACAGTCATAATCATCCCCTAATCGACACTGTGGCTTTTGAATCACCGATCCAACAGCACACTGTTCATCCCGATGGTGGCAAGAAACACCACTCATCAATGCAATGTAGACCCAACCATAGCTAGAAAGTTCATGTGGACAGTTGAGGATCTAGATTTGGAGTAAAATATCACTTTAAAAGTGACTACAGATAGACAACATAGCAAGAGAAACTCAGAGAAATTCCCAATTTAAAGTGAGAGAGAGGTGAGGTAGTGGTGATGGGTTTGCTGTGAGTGGAGAGAAAGAGTAAATAAGAGAGAGAGAGAGAGAGAGAGAGAGAGAGATTAAAAAAAGGAAACAAATGGTCTGTTATGAAAAAGTGTTTGTGAGTCTTTGTGATGAATTATAAGCTAACAAGTGATGTATTGGAATTAAAAACATCTAAAAATGTGTTTGGTAGGTGTCCAAAAAAAGGCACTAAATTCAAAAACACATCATGTGTCAATCTGTGGAGAGGGTGATGGAGATATGGTTTATGTAGGGAGGTAGACAATGAGTTGAAGTGGCAACTTTATGAGTTGAAGATGGCGGAATGTGTGAATTTTTTGGAACACTTAAATATGTTCAATCAACTCTTAGATCAACTACACAAAGTTAATGTCAAGGTGGAGGAAGAAGACAAGACCCTTTTGCTTCTTATCTTGTTTCTTAATTCTTTCAAAAAATTGTTACTATTCCAAAAAAATACAATAAACCTAGAGGACATCATGTCATCACTCCTATCTAATGAGATTAGGACGAAACCAAATCTTGAAAGTCGTTAAGATTTTAGATTGATTGGTCAGGTAGAGAATTGCAAAGGGATGTTGTCTATGAGGGGATCTAAAAGTAGCAAGTCCAGATCCAAGTCTAAAGGAAAGGAAAAAGTGCAATGTTTCCACTGTAGAAAATATGGCCATATTAAGAGGGATTGTCCATAACATGTTAGAAATAAAAGTGACAGTCCTAATATAATGTTGGCAGATAAACAGGTGGAATACATTGGAGATGTTCTCCTAGTCTCCAAAGGTATGGACACTTTTATCATAATGAGTAGATATTATATTTAAGTTGTCATGTTCATATATGTTTCATGAAAGAATATTTTGATATGTTCTAAGATAAGAAGACAATTGTTGTTTCTTTGGGTGACGAGTCCACTTGTGACATCACGAGTATTAGGATAATGAAGATCAAGATGTTTGATAGCTTGGTTAGTGATTTGGGTCATGTGACATATTTTCCAGAGATGCCAAGGAATCTAATATCCCTAAGCTGTTTGGGCTCCACAAGTTATAGGTATTTAGGTACAAGTGGAGCAATGAAAATCGCACATGATTGTTTGGTCCTGATGAAAAGAGAAAAGTATGATGGTTTGCATCATCTAATGGGGGAATATGGTGACTGATGGTATTCCTTTAACCTCAATGAGGAGCTAGAAACGAGGTGCATAGAATAACAAGCAAGTGTGCAAAGTCCCTTTTGCAATTGGAGCAGAGACAAGTTTTATGGGTTTCCAAGTGATAGACAACGGTGAGACAATTCATGCGGTTGGAGAGAATGGATTGAGGTCATTCTCTAGAGTTGACTAGGTGAGTCGACTTGGGACAACTACACATATGCATTGGCCATGTCAGGACTAAATTGATTTGATGGTATGTGTAGCAATGATTCTTCAAGGACAATGGTTGTTTGTAGTGATAGAAAATATGTCATAATTTTGGTTCAAGGTGGTGGTGCATTTCAGATATATATGGTACAAAGTTCACTAAGAAAGATAAGTGCATGTTTTTTTCATAGTGGGTCTGAAATGTGAGTCAAGTTGGAGTGTGGTTTACGTGTCATAATTCTGAGTCTTAGCAAAGATACAGGTGAAGCTAACTTCAACAGAAAATCTTCAAGATGGCTGCAAACATGCCAAGGTGGAGATTGTTGAGTTTTTTATAAGTTTCAAACCAAAAGGACTAATACATGTGAATTGGTTTCCTTCTCCAACTAGGAGAGTATAAACATATGGGTGCCTTTCCATGGACCCCACAAGACTAAAAATATCCATTTAATATGAGATTAGCTTGCAATGAAATATGGTTTTTTCTCACGGGTTTTTTCAGTGTTCCTCTTAGGGTTGTGAGAGAAGGTGAGAAAATAGGGTATTTTCCATGTTTTGTGAAAATGTGAGAAAGGGTTTTCCATGGGGTTAAGAAAAATGAGTTTGGTTTCTAGGGTGAGAGTTTGAGCAAGAAGGCTTTGTACATCTTTTATTTTTCTCATATAATGAAAAATAGATATCCCAATAGACGTAGGCAGGCATAAATCGTGAGTGGTTTAGGCTGTATCCCATCACTTGGAATTTCAGGGTTGTTTCCGCTGCGCCAATAGTAGTCATGCCACAAATTGACACATGATGTGTTTTTTAATTTGGTGCCCCTTTTGGGACACCTACCTTTTCAACTTAGCACTTTTTTGACATTTTTAGCCCCAAAACACCACATGTCAGCTTCACATAGACTCATGGATAGTTTTTCATCACAGAACATTTGTTTCATTTTGGTAAATGTTTTTTTTTAACTAATTTTTTTGTTTTCTTTAAAAGCACAGCATGTCCCGCAGAGACAACTTTTTTACCAAATTGCTGAAGTTTCCACTAAATCAAATCTGGAATATTGGATTCTGAATAGAAATATAGTTGTCTTGATCATTTCTGACCACTTGCCAATAACTGATGAAAGTTTTGGTTTTGTTTAACAAGATAGATCCAAATAGAGGTAAAGAACTGAACTGGGAGAAAAGATTTGAGATAATCAAAGGGACAATCGAAGGTTTGGTCTATCTTCATGAGAACCCCAAGATCAGAATCATTCACAGAGATATAAAAGCCAGCAACATACTTCTGGATTCAAATCTCCGAGCTAAAATTGCCGATTTTGGGTTGGCAAGGTCTTTCCAAGGAGATAAAAGCCACATCAGCACTGGCATTGCAGGAACACTGTAAGTATGCCTTCTTTTGTAGTTTCAATGGTGATAAGGTAAAAACTCACTATTAAAGTTGGGGAAAAAAAATAGTAATTTGATTTCCAGAACTTTAACTTTGATACCCTTATGATTCATCTTTTTTTTTTTTTGTGGAAATGCCAATGCAAGTAATTCTACAGCCTCATGAGGGATGAGGATTTGGTCTTCTAAACATTAATTCATGTACATGTAGATACATGGATGACATCAATGTCTCCATATAATAAGGAAAAAAACAACAACATTAATCTACATATATGAAGCAATATCCTCAATGTATTCCATATTCATATGAAGACTTATATGTATTTATGTACACATCAATGTATAAATAAGAAGTCCTTTTGTTTTTCTGAATCCACAGAGGATACATGGCTCCAGAATACCTAGCCCATGGTTTGTTAACAGAAAAGGCAGACGTCTACAGCTTTGGGGTGCTTTTGCTAGAGATTGTTACTGGATGGCAGAACAGCGGAGGCAAAACATCCCTTTACCCGGACTCTCTTGTCATTTCTGTAAGTTACTGTACTTGTTTCTTTAACCCTGCTTTTGGTTCTCACTTGAAATGAAGCCATTTCATTTTGCTTTGCCATACTAGCAGAGTGCATGAGCCCCAACCAAAATGGATTCATTTCCATTCATCACCAAAATATGAAGATTAAAATAAATCATTTCATTTTATAGAGAATCCAAGATGACTTCATTTCTAATTATAGTTAACAAATCCATATGAATCTAAATGAGTTCATTTTGAATCATCCCCTTATAGCTTCAAATATCATCCATGATTGTCAAGGAATAGGCATTCTTGTATCTTTGCTTGTTCATTGCCAAGGCATTTCTCATGCTTTTGCCAATATTTTCATCTGCTATTCCTTGCATCATTATATAATCCAATTGTTTAATTACTTAACAACCTTATATTTTTATTTAATTATTTTTTTCCGTTCTTTCATTGTGGCTTGTGGGTGCGGTAGACATGGAAGCATTTCCAACTGGGCACAGCAGAAGAGCTTTTTGACACAAATTTAATGTTGCATAACTACACCAATAACTGCAACATTAAGAAGGAAATCTTGAGAGCAGTGCATGTGGGACTTTTGTGCACACAAGAGGTCCCCTTGCTAAGACCATCAATGTCGAAGGCCCTACAAATGCTTTCAAAGGACGAACAACTCCCTGCACCCTCTAACCCAGCTTTTATTGATGAGAGCACGATGGAGTTCAATCACTCGTGTAAAGACACTTCACCTTCAATTGCTACCGTCTCTTGCAGCTCCTTCTATCCCAGATGACCTTGTAAGGGTGAATATAGAAATACTTGAAAATACAGAAAGTACCCCCATGCCAGTGCTATGTGAGCCCTAGTGTCTAGAGTATAGAGCTTGGTTCACTTGATTGATTGAGGGCAATTGACATGCAAATGCTGATGGGAATATTGATTATCCACGGGCTGGAAAATAAGGTTATGACAAATCAAATGAAGTTAATTTGCTTACGAGGATAACAGAATCAATCCCTTTGAAATTTTTTAGTGGACTATGCTTAGGTAAACCATATAGAAATGTAACAGTGTCGACTACATTTCATTATTATGAACCATCAATCCATGTAAAAGTTGTTGAACTAGTGTACATGATTACTTATCCATTTATTCAGATCAATTGGTTAGATGATAAATCTAAGTGACCTTTAGAAGTTCCAGATATAATGTTAAGAGGTCCCCAAAAGCTCATAATATTCTAAAGCGGGCTCACTTCTTTCCATTTTGGTCTGAGAGTTGTGGCTAGGGACTTTTTGGGAGCCTTTGTTGGGTCTACTTCAACAGTTGGTACATACTCTTCTGTTCTTGATGTGGAGGTTCGTGGGCTATGGCTTGGACTCAAACTTGGGCAGAGATTATGGGTGTATCACCTTATTTTGGAAAATGACTCCATTGGAGCAGTTACTTTGTTGAATGGGTATTTATCAAATAGTCCATGGCGCCTCAAACATATTGTACTGGAATGTAAACACTTAAATTCCGATTTTATGTTACTATGGGTAATCCAATTCCAGAATTGTCCAATTGGAGCCCTTCGATGTGAATCACTGTAAATGTTGGCGGCAGAAACTATCGTTCTTAATTGTAACTGTGAATGTAGCCACCTCAAGCTCAACCTGACCAATGCGTGCTAGATGGTGAAGATTTGTATTGAACTACATCAAAAAAACAAGCAGCCCTGCCCCTGTCCATCTGATCAGGTCTCTGTGATAGGAAGCCCCGGAGAGAAGAAAACACCCAACATACGAAGGAAGGAGAGCCCGAGGATTTGGTCGCCCCCTTTTTCAGCACCAATGTGTCCACCCCTGATGTAGGGCAGACCTTAGGTGTTCTTTAAGGGGGCACAGGAAGGAGAGTGAAGTCAACTTAAACAATGACAAGACTCGTACCTACACATAAATTTACACAAAAGTCCCTAAGGTTATACATGAGCCCTACATCAACAAATTAGGCTTAATGGACAAGACAGACCCATTGTGCCTAGGTTTTGGGTTTGTAAATGTTAACCCATAAACCACTCAGCTCATGTGTTTAGCCCATTAAGAGGCCTAAAGTGCAAGACAAAGCCTATGTGAGCCCTACATAAATGAATTTCCACCAAATTGATTTTTCAGTGCAAATAAGGAAAGAGATGCCAATAAAGGAATATAAAAATTCCTTAATTTTTTTTCTCTATAAACAGAGAAACGAGAACCAAATTCAAGACCAAAAATGTAAAGAAATCCAATTAAGACCTAATAAGGGATATGGATGAAACACACCTCAAAAGTCATTCATTCATACATTAAAGGGGGAACCTTTTGGAAGACTTCAGCTGAGAGACAGCCCAAGAGACGAGACAAAACTCTAAAGTTTTAAAGCATTTCAAAGGCATTCCACCCGTTGAAGCACTAAGGCTTTCTTTCCGAATCTCTCTGTCAATTAAAATTTATTGCCAAAGAGAAGAACACTTCTTGCAGTTTCATAAATATGCCACACACAACCCTGAGTGCAAGACTACAGTGTTTTCTTCATTGGCAATAAAGCTTGAAGCTTGGATTGAAGAGAAAACTACAACATGTCTGAAGAAGAGACATACATTATTAGACCTTCATCTTCAACGTCGATAGTCAATCAGAGGTTTACACTTGTGTAAAGAGTTTAACTAAAGAGAGTTGTTTCCATATTTTCAATAATTATAATTTTTCTACATTTCATACTTATTCCAAGCACAAAATTTGTGTTGACAAATTTTTGCAAGGAGGTAACTCAACTTGGGAGTCCTTGGAGTCAACTCGAGGAGTCATGACACTTTTTTATTTTTTTAAATATAATGAATATTAAAAAAATTACATATAGTATTTTAGACTAAGTATTGTCTATTTCCTTGATAAATATAAATATTTTATAGTATCACAACTTGCAAATCCAAAAACTAAATTATGCAAACTACTAATAGTCTAATACCATAGCAAAGTAGACGTAATTAATTGTAAACTCTAAAGTAAAAGTACTATTATTAGTATTAATATATTGAAAAACCAAAGTACATCTTTTCCACATAAGCATAAAAAAAATACCAACCAATCTCCACGGTCCAGGTTTGTATGGTAAAGTTTAAGTTTAAAGTCTAATCTTCTTACCACTTCAGCTTTCATTCTTCCAAGTTCTTACTCTTTCTTTATTTTAGGGTTTTGAATATTTTTGATTGTTCATTTGTTGGAGACTTTAGAAAAGAAACGTCATGCGCAAAAAAATTAGAGTTTCCTATTGTGTTCCAACTTGACTTCGAGTCCTTTTATGGCTTACAAAACTTAGTGGAGTCACATGAATCAGTCCAAGACAAATGAATTTACCAAGTTAGCAACTTGACTTTGTGATTCAGGTATAGTTAGGAGTAAACAACATTATTCAACTGGTGAGGCTCAAGAGTTAAGAGTGGAGTCAACTTAGGGAGTTTACAAACTATGAATTTTTGGCACACCCAATGGGACCATCTTTCCTCTCATCTTTCATCTTTCATCTTTCAATCGACATCAACAACACATCACAATCCACGATGACATCTAAGAAAACCATTGTTGTTACTACCAAAGTTGTTATCTTTTAGGGGTAAGAAAAACGTCTGCTCCAACTCTAACTCTTTTATAGCAACCTCCATCACCAACCATGAGCATGTTGCGACTCGTGCTACAACAAAGTCAGGAAGCTCCAAGTTGGTAAAGCCTCTTTTCAATCATTCCAAAATACACTCTTTAAAATCTATGGCATCAACTGAAAAACCTAGCCGAAGAGTCTCTTCAGAGAGGAATGAAATACTCCCTTCTTCATTCGTTGCCAACAATAAGGAGACTACCTATGCCCCATTTGATACCTATTCAAGCACTGGGTCAAGCTTCGGATCACTATTCATGACATCTCCATCGTAAGGACGAAGCTCCTCAAAGTCTCATAAGAGTGACTATTCCCATTCTCAGTCCTATTCCTCAATTAGACAAATGATAGTGATAGAAACAACCATGATAAAAGAATAACTAGCACAGATGGCTCAGGCTGTGACCAAGCTTACCAAGGCTATCATGGAGAAGGACGTGTAAATTGCTACCTTGGTGAATTGGTTGGAACAAAAGAACCTACCTGTAGCACCCTTCATATCGATCAGGTTTCACTCCACAAAGGAACCTAGGTAATCAAGAATGGGAACACACTACCCTTCACCAAAATACCTAAGGAATGCATCTTTTTTTTGCATCCCTTTTGATCTAACAGCTTCAAAACATGATTGTGGACACAATTCACACTTAGTATGGAGGCCCAACTCAATCCTTCATGGTGTATGCAAAAACGTACACCTAGTGTGAGGCAATGTGCATGATAACAGAATATCAATCCCCAAAGTTTCAATAGTTCGATGGAAATGGCAACCCAAAATAAAATGTTTCCTATTTCATCAAAACTTATACTAATGCTAGAACCTTTGGCGACTTGACGATGAAACAGTTTGTCTAATCCCTTCGTGGCAATGCTTTCAACTGGTACATTGATCTTAAAGCTGGTTCAATTGATAGTTGGGATCAAATGGAAAGGGAGTTCCTTAATCTCTTTTACACCACTTGTCGAATGGTGAGCATGACCGAACCTCCTACTGCCTAACAAAAGATGGATGAGCCAGTGACTAACTACATCGATCGATGGAGGAACTTGGCACTTAACTGCAAAACCATCTATCCGAGTCTTTTGCTATCGACATGTGTTGGCACAAGAAAAATCACGGATAAATACATCATTCATGATTTCTTCAAAATTCCATCATTCACAACTGAACAAGCTCAATCACAATTAAACAAGATCATCTACAACTAAACATGCTAATCGTGACTAAACAAGATCATCTGCAACTGAACATGCTAATCGCGGCAGACCAAGACCAATCGCTACTGACATGGCAATCACGACTGGAAAACCTGATCGCTACTGATGAAAGGAAGAGAACAAAATTATATATCTCATGACTCTGGCATAAGAAAATCATGTCTAAGGTGTTTTTAGACTCCTAAAACACCCAGAAGACCAATGGATAGATTTAATTTGTGCTCAACCTCTCTAGTTCATACATATCTTCAAAAATGTGCAATCCTATGCCAAATAATAATCTTTTTGAAACTAGACTCCTTGTTCGCATGAAATCAAGATTAGATGAGGATAAAGAGATAAGTTCCACAATATGGAGTTCTCTACAACCATTTGATCAGTCATCAAAATAAATGAATGGAACACACATATTCACGTCATTAAGACTCCAAATCAAATAGGGATTTTAAGATAAATCAAACCCTGATGTTATTTATATAAATATCAGACACTCCGCACCTTTTGGAAAGCTTTTATATACTTTCCAAGGTTTTTAACATCATTCTCTCAATCTTTCTTCACTCCACACATTCCAACATCCTTTCCTCTCCATGTTCTCAAGATTAAGGCTCCCAAATTCAGCTTATATTCTTTGGATATTCTCATGTCCATTAAACCTTTCAGAACTCAAGGAAGATAGTAATAGCTCGAGAACAAGGAGTTGCGATCGTGAATAGATAAGATTGAATCGTTGCAAACGTTGAAGTGTATTTTATATATCAAAAGTTGTATTATTTCAATACATCAATAAAAGACTCATTATTATTCTCTTTTTTTTTATGCACTTTGCTTGTTTTCTTTACAATTTGTGAAACAATTGGAAAATTAGAGATGCACTTTTCTTGTGAATAATGATAATTAACAAGCCTTCTTAGGAAAGATTGTAGTGAAAGTCCTCATCATTAAAATAATAAACCAACCCTTAAAAGGCCGGGTAATTTGAATATTAAATTTCAAACTTCCTTTGAGAACAAATTAAATTTTGTTGTTACAAATTTTTGGCACGTCCAGTGGGACATCGCTTTCCTCTCATCTCTCCTCTTATTCCATTGTACTAATTGGTACCACGATTCTTAACATCCAAAAGGCAAAGCTATAACCATGAAAGCACTTTTTTGTGCCCCACGAGGATTCTTGATTGTCCCTATCATGGGACCAAGAACTTGGGCTGAAGTGGTC
>JAOXJP010233284.1:0-10340 GCA_025762735.1 Platanus orientalis | reverse complement strand
ACCACCTATCTCATCTCATGAGATCAAATAATTACCCATATAAATAAACAAATTCATGTGATGATAGAATAAATAGTAGTAATTTTTTTACCTGTGATAATTCGCTGGAGGGAGGCTTATGGAGGCTGGAGAAACTGAAGGTAATATTATTGGAGATCTTAAATGTGGATCCTCAAAGTACCATTGATGGTTTTTGAAGGATTAGAGTTTGACCTAGAATGGTGTACTTGAGCTGATACATGGTATGACATGGATGATACATTTGCGACCGAAATATCTGCGAAGACTTCTTAGGGGATGCCTAACCTCCTAGAGTCCAAGTTTGTTCTCCCTAAACCAAGGTTACTTAAGGTCTTAATGCCTAAATGTTGCTTTAATGCTCTTCATTATATTAGATGACCCGAGTCAAAATTTGGGTGCTGACACAGCTTGTAAAGAAGCAAAGAATAAATGAAATGTGATACTTTTATTTATAACTTGAATCAAAGTATAATGGAAGCCTTGTCTTTTCTCTATCACAATTCTTCTTAAACTTACCTAGCCACAATCATAGCTTCAAATCCTTGAACTTGTATCTTTTTCCTTGAAATATGTAGTGGTATGGTGGACGTGCCTTTTTCCAAAGGGCAAAGCAATATGAATTTGAAGTAGCCAATTGAGGAAGAAGAGTTGAACATGAGAGAGAGCTTGAGAGCCTTGTTTGAACGTGTGAGCAAAAAATTAATGTAAAAGCTTGCTCAACATGTGAAACATGGGGTATTTATAGAGTGAATGGGGACTAGCAATTTGAGTCCTTCTAGGATTAAACTTCTTTCCCTTTTAGAAGTTTCGCTAATGTGACGACTGTTCATTGGTTTTTGTAGAGTTTTCATGTGCAAAGAGAGTCCTTGACCATATGGAAAGCTTTTGTTACTCTTATCATATCCCTTGATCTATGAGATTTGCTAAGATATAGAAGTCTTATTGCAGTAGGATTCCTTTTTTTTATGTGGGATTGTATCGTTTTCATAACCTGTACAAGGAGAAGTCATATGCATGTGAGGCTCCTTCATTAGCTTATTGGGTATTTTAGGAGTCTAAAACTGCTTTAGTTGTGATTCCTTGGGATACATGCCAAAAAATATAGAATGTTGGTTTTCGCCCTCCGTGGGTTGCAATGTACCTTTCATTGTGGTGTAGCATCCATCGCGATGCACCTTTCATTGCAGTGTAGGGATCATTGTGGTGTTCCTTCTATCACGATACAAGATTTCATCGCGATGCATTTTCTTTGTGATTCCTTATGATCGTGGTACTGATTTTTGTGGTTCTACAGCATGGTCCCAATTTCGGGCTTTGTGAAAAACATTCCAGATAATAGAATGATCAAATTAAGGAATTGGTTGTCGGATGATTGGATTTTGTAATCCGGTCGTCCTCTCCTGATTCACCATCATTTGGCATATTATATCTCTAATTTTTATGGGTTTGGAAGCTTACCTCTTGGGGTTCTTCAAGGAAATTTTTCTTCCGTTGTGGCTAGCCCAAATCCAAGTGGCAGGTCTGGAACTGCATTTGATGTATGTTACTGGTGGTAACTTCAGGCTGCCACAGCTAGCTTCATTCACAACATTCAGGAGATTTAGCTCTTGTCAAACTAAAAGAGGACAAGCCCTTCATCCGTCCAGTTATTTAAGTGGATGAATTTCAGGTGTGTCACAGAGATGAGCTTCTTCATGGCCTAATAGATTTTCATGGTCCATCATCGCCAATGATAAGATGGACGTCATGGCTTGGGGAGGAAGGTAAGAGGAGGACAATAGGTTAGGGCAAGTTACCCAATAGATTTGGGTTTTGTATAGGAAGGACATTTTAAGTATTTTAAAATTTTAATTATGTTTTATAGAAAAAAGTATGTTATAAAATTAAGGGCAATGAGGTAATCACCACAGTGGTAACTTCTGTAACTAGAAGATTTCAGACGGGTTTTTATAATTTTTTATAGATGAGGGGGAGACTGTATATTGTCCATTAGTTCAGGGGGTCATTCTGTAATTAACCCTATTTTGAATGTTAATCTAAGATCAGAACAGAATGGACCTTCCAATATTGATCTTGACACGAGTATGAATGGAACATATACAAAGAAATGAAATCAACGAAAAGCATGCATGCATCACAATCAAATATTCTAATTGAAGTTGTCTATGGAAGTTCTGTCGCACTCTCACCGCCCCTTTATATATATCTTTTGATGACATAGATAACCCAGTTGATTTTACCCAAGAAAAACTGAGAACCCAGTTGATTGGTAAACGGTCATTTAAAAATGAGAGGAACGCTTATCTTGCGTGAGAACGAGAAGAGTAAATGAATCCAGGGATGAGGTGTTTTCCACATGTGCAACTTGTTTAGAAGATGCTTCGGTGAAACTTGTTTGAGGAGATGCTTGGGTTATCCAGGCACGTTTAGCCACAGCCGAATTCTTACTTTTCAATTGGAATCATTTTGGTTGAGAGTTGGGAATTATTTTGGTAAGTGGAGACAAATGGGAGTTAAATAGCAATTCCTCAATTTCATGGCTGGGTTGAATCTGCATTTGATTTTTTCCATGTGCTGGGAATCATTTTGATAAGTGGAGACAAATGGAGACAAATGGGCAGTATTTGTTGACACGTTTTTTGTTATGTGGAAGCCTAGATCTATGATCGTATGCAACAAACAAGAAGAGAGAATAAAGTAGAAAGCAATCACACCATAAGAGCAAGACGATTTACGTGGTTCGGCTTTTAAGCCTACGTCCACGGGCGAAAACGGAGAAGAGCTTTCACTATGATCGAAGAACAGAGATTACAATGAACAGTGTGACGGCACGGAAAATCAATAAAACCCTAAATATAAACCCTCAAAACCCTAATCTGTGCGGGTCGAATCCGGACCCCAAAGCAGATACAAAACGGGTCAGGAAAATTTCGGCCGAGGGCATTGCCCCCTGACACCCCCCCCCCTGATTTTTCAGGTCATATTCGGGTTTTTCGGATCATCATCCCGGGTTATATCTCGGGTTGAATACAAGACATTAACCCAACACCTTGTGGATCCAAAAACTTTCCAGAAGGAGATCAGGTCTGCAACGTTCAGCACACTGACCACCTCTAGGATCTCCCACACCATATATCCTTAATTTCTCTTTCTTCCTTCGTGTAGTCAAATAGGTTTTTTGAACACGTGAGGTTTGCTTACGAAGATTAGCCAATACAATAAATGTCGAGTCAAAGATGTTCATGGGAGGGCTTTTGAAGCAAGCATCATGAAGAGAAAAACAGAGGCAGCCATTGAAGAACACACAAACTCTTCTGAAGTAAATCTCCTATAAAAGTACTGCTTTTTATTGTCGTTACTGGTTATCGTCCACAACCGTAGCTATATATGGTAAAGCTTTGCTGCCACTTCATTTTGTTTTGACTTCTGCTCAATCAAATTATGAGCGCAGGGTGTACACAACCCGCACCTCTCACTTGGCAAGGAGCCACCGTTGATGGGTTTTATCCATGTTGAACCTGTCGTTTGCAATCTGGTTGCAACAGCTCAATAACACGGATGAAGAAGACCTCGGTCGTAAGGATCTTCCGTAGAAGCTGCCATCACGCACTGCATGGACCAAAGATGAAGGATAAGGTGTCGGGTTCCCTAAAGAAAATCCATCATCGATCACTATAAAAACTTAAAGAAAAGAAACAAAATTATAATCAGGGTTTAATCGGAAAATGATTGAAAAATCGGGTTCTCAAGAACTAACCGATAATGTGTTGAAATGCATGGCTTTGATTATTTAAGATAAATTCTGCTAGCTCTATTCTCTGGACATTGGATGGCTGTGTCTCCTCCAAACACCTTCAAGTTGTCCTCAAAGAGAGGAGATAAGATCATTGGAAGAATCACATAACCTTTGTCCGCAACTGCGATGTGTGCGAAAACTGAATAGCCGGAGCCGTCTTGACCATATGTAGTAAACCCTTCGTCCATGGAGACCAGTAAAAAACTTACTCCTGACTCCTGTCTTCATTGTTTCTATTGTTAGGGTTTTAAGGATCCAATTACTCGGGAGAGAGGGATCAGGATATATGGGAAAAGTAACCAATAAAGGTATTTTTGGAATTTAATAAAATTGATTTTATTGTTTAAAAAACTGTTTAAACCGATGGGTATTGTCTAACCAGAATATTTCTGACAATGGGGGTATTTGTAATTTTTGATAGATGAGGGGGAAAACTGTATATTGTCAATAGTTCAAGGGGTCATTATGTAATTAACCCTTAAATAAAAAGGGAACAGAGTTTCTATCCAGAATTTGGTGTGCACGACACCAGGTAAGAATAAAATGGGAAGGGGTTAGATGCAATTTTAAATTCCCAATCATTTCATTCCAAATGAAGTGCCCTGGACACCATCTTGGACAAAAATCCTAGATAAGAGAGGATGTTCTGTCTAAGATGTATCTTTGTCTTCTCAATAGGCTATGGGCCCATGCATTTTTTGGGTTGTGTCCATTCAGTTACAATAATACCTTTCTTAACTCGTATAGAATAAAACAACCTTTATCATGCATCGGTCACACCTTGATACTGGAGATGATTAAAACCCCTACTGGGATTTGGTCAGCCCCCTTAACAAACACCTATGGTCTGTGTGTGGTAGACACATGACGTCGAAAAAGTCATTCACACTTTTTTTTTGGGGAGGTTCACTTTTTCAATGCCATGTGTCCATCATTGCATATGAGCAGACTGTGTACATTCGTTAAGGGCGTGGACCAAATCTAGGGGGATTCAAACCTGTTGAACACCTCTTTTGTGAGTCATAATCCGAAGCACAAATCTTATTACACTGAGTCATCATTTGGATTTTTCTACTCCTATGAACAAATCATTTTTTTAAAATCTAAAGCTCTTGTTTAACAAACTAGACCATGAACTTGATCACCTCAAGAATCAACCTAGTAACCAATACATTATTAATGAAATAATAATATGGACTTCTCTATAAATCTTCTTAAGCATAGGAAATTTTCGCAATTCAAAATTCTAGAATTTCTCACTTTAAATGGGACGACAAAAATTCTACTTTTTTCACACCTATATCCCAATTCATAGAAGTAAAAAATCATATCTCAAGCATCAAAGATAATAATGGGATATGTCTTACAAATGGTTTCAAAATTTCCCAAGTTGCAACTAATTTCTTCAAAGATCTATACAAAACCTTAAATCCCTCTAGCTCTGCAACTAACGACATTACAAGCGCCATATCTTCTACTCTATCCCTAGAAGACCAAGCCATTCTGAATGCCCCCTTTTCTCATGATGAATTAAAGAAGCCACCCTTAGCATAGAAAAGCTCAAATGCCCTAGTTTTGATAGTTTTCAATCAAGATTTTTTGAAAAATATGGGGATATATTTGAGAATGATATAGTAGAAGTCATCTTTAAATTCTTTAACTTTGATTCTGATGTAGTGTGACATGTGGTCGCATGTGATGTCAAGGTGGATAAGTTTTCAAAGAAAATCAAGGAAGAAAAACTAGCCTTTTTTCTTTATTTAGAATTACTTAGTAATATGTTTTGGTTTTATAACAAAAGTTTTTTATTTGCTAAGTATTGATTTTGGTAAGAAAGAGTATTTAGAATCTTGATATTATCACTTGGGTTATTATGGGATATTCACAAAAATTCGTTATTTAGAAGAAAAAATGAATTATTGAATAACTGATTGAAAGCCTAGATTTTCAGTTATTGATAATTGTTCTCTACCCAAAATCTTGGTATTTTTTTGTGTGAAAATCAACAAATCCCGTTGTTCATAGTATTTGTTAATTTATTGAATTCAATAGGTAAAAATAAAATAGATCTATTTTCTGACATTAATGAGAAAATATCCCAAATTCACAAATTGGAAAAAATCCTTTCTTAATTAAGAAGGTAAAGAAATATTACTTAAATATGTCATCTCCTCTATTCCTCAATATGCGATGGCATGCTTTCTACTTCCTAAAATGATCTTTAAAAGGATTGATTCTCCTAAATGCAATACTTTGTGGTCCTCCTCCAATAAAGAATCAAGTAGTAATTGGATTAGTTGGATGGAAGTTAGGAAATTTAAACTGAAGGTGGGCATTCGTGACCTCTACCATTTTAATATAGCCCTTCTAACTAAATTAGTTTGGATAATTTAAGTAAACCCCAAGCTTTATTGGTTCAAACCCTAAAATCTAAATATTTTTCTAAGTTGGACTATAATTGACCAAAGGTAGCCCCTTAAACTCTCGGTGTTGGAAAAGTAACATAATCGCAACATCCTTCTTAAAGGAGTCCAAAAAGAAATTGGTGTTGGCCTTCAAACTAATATTTGGGATGATCTAAAGATCCTAATTCTCCCTAATGCCAAATTAATTTCTTCAAACTCTCACCTTAGAAATCTAACAAAAGTAGTTGATATCATTAATCCAATTCTTAGAGAATGGAACCTCTCAACCATTCAAGGTTTTATAAGTTCAAGTGAAATTACAGCCATTAAGGCAATCCATCTATTTCTCATGATTGTTGGCTTTGGTCTCTAAACCCCAAAAGTCTTTTCACAATCAAATCGGTATATGCTTTATTTGTATCATTATACAACTCATCTCATATCCTTACCACCTCATCCCATAGAGACATATGGGGTAGACTTTGGGGCTTACCAATCCCCAAAAAATCAAAAGCTTTCTTTGGAAAGCTTGTAAAAATATCCTTCCAATAAAGCTAATTCTCTTCAATTGAAAACATCTCTTCTTCAAACCTTTGTTCCAAATATCTCTCATCTCCCGAAGACACTCTTTACTGCTTAGTCACATGTCCTTCCCTAGACAAATTTTGGTTAAGTCCTTTTCAACTATCCTTAAGAAATAGTTTCTTCACCCAACCCTCACTCTATGAATGGATTACGTATTGGCTATATCTCCTTACTCCTCAAAAATACCACATATACTATAGAAAATATTTCCATTATCTATTGGGTTATATGGAATAATGGGATAGACCTGGCATCAAACTTATTTTGAGTATAATTTCTTAAATAAGGAAAACATCACCATCCAAATATTTGCAAACTATAGTAATCAAGATCCTTAAGTTGATAAGGTGCATTCATCTTCAGCCATATAGATGGAATCCTATTAATTAAAAGTATTGTAGTTGAGAAGGCCTCTACCCAATAAAATCTCGGGACTGATGCATGGAACATCATCGTTAACCCAAGTTTAACAATGTGATGGTGTTTTCTATTAGCTACACCATTTTGTTCAGGGGTTCTAGGACATGGCATCTTGTGAATAATTCCTTTATTAGCAAGATGTACCAAAAATTCCTTTTTTATGAACTTACCCCCACAATCGGACTGCAAAATTTGAATTTTTCATTCAAGTTGGTGTTCTACCATATTTTGAAAAATTATAAAATGTTGAAAGAAATCTGATTTTCTTTTCAAGGGATAAAACCAAATGAATTTTGAATAATTATTTACGGAAATCACATAGGTTCCAAATCCTTGATTTGAGTGAATAGGAGTATGCCCCCATAAGTCATAATGTAATTTATGCAAAGAATCATTAGGATCACTAGTGCTAGAAATAAATGGTAGTTTACTGGTCTTGCTTAATTGACAACCAGAACATGTTGAAGGAATCTTATTCCATTGATTAAATTTAATCAAATGATAATTATTTAAATGTTTGACCACCCTAGGTTGTGGGTGACAAAGCCTTTGGTGCCATACATTTTTTGAAGTTACTTGAAACCTTGTTGAAAACAATTATGTTTCAGTCCCTTCTTCTTGGTCGCCAAGAGTATATAATCATTCTTTTTTACTCGCTGAATATGCTAGAATTTGGTTACTCTTCCAGTCCTTAATGCAAAACCCAAATTTATTAAATTCAAAGAAGTAAGAAACATTAGATGTAATCTATGAAATAGATAATAAATTTTTCTTCATTTTAGGAACAAGAAGAACATAACTAAGTGGTATGGAACTAGTGGTAGTAC
Source organism: Platanus orientalis (assembly GCA_025762735.1). Classification (NCBI taxonomy): domain Eukaryota; kingdom Viridiplantae; phylum Streptophyta; class Magnoliopsida; order Proteales; family Platanaceae; genus Platanus; species Platanus orientalis. Next base: position 2,286 of record JAOXJP010233284.1, on the reverse strand, counting down.
TTCCTTCACCAATATAAGTAATATTTAATCTATTTTCAACACCAATTATGACTGAATATGAACCAAAATAAGGAGTGAGATTCGTAAGCTTACCACCATTATCGTAAGCTTATCAATTGTTTATTAATTATACTATAAAATATAAATAAAATATAAAGTAACTTATGTATTGTTCTTATGGGTTATGTTACTCTACAAAGCACATACATGAGTGCGCATGATGCGTCACATCATGTTGTGCTGTGCACGCATGTGGTTAGAGTTCCTGAGTTGGTCCTCTAAACATATTATTTATTTATTTATTTTGATTTTTGTTTAATGGAACATAAAACTTTTTGACCATTGGAATGCCCATTGGTAGATCGTTTTCTATAATTAAGAAAACAAGTTAATGGGATTAAAATTTTGTGACCATTGGAGGACCCATAAATGATTTAGTCATTTTCTACTATTAGAAGACAAAATAATGGACCATAACCGTGTGTCATAAACATAAAATAATGGGTCATAACTATGGGCTATAAACAAGCTCAAATAGTTTTCTAGGGCTCACTCTATAAATACTTATGGGTGTATTATGTAAGTGTAAATAATATAGTATTTCGTATACATTATTTTCATTATACTATCTGAAATTCATCTGAAATAAAGCACTACAGAAAGTTCGTTAGACCTTTGCTATCTTGTGCAATAAAGTTGGGACATTACCTGAGACTGTTGAATCCTAGAGCTTGACCGTTTGAAACCCTCCGCACTGAGAAAGAGATCCAAAATGGGACCCGAAATCAGGTGTAAGGATAGTGTCCTAGACATGCCTCGGTCAATACTTCACAAGTATTATTATTCTGTTTTATTCCCAAAAGTCTAAGTAATTTCATGTAATTTTGTTGTACTTTGTCTCTTGTAATATGTGGTTTTGTAAATTTAAATTATTATTATATAACATACAAATATTTTTTTTTGTTTAAGATTAATAATTAGAATAAAATTTAATATTCAAATATTTTTTCCAACATAAAGGTCTTATGTTATCATACGGTCATTAATTGTCTTGTCCATTCCACTCAAGTTATCAAGAATTAATTTAAACTGTTGTAAATAATCAACCATAAACAAGGTACATTTCTTCAATAGTTACAAGTAATAATCATCCATAGAAAACATACCTTTCTTCAATAGTTGTAATTGTTGAATTAATTCAAACTCTGTAGACTCTGATTCTTGGGCAAATGCATCAATTAATGCTTGTCATACGTCTTGAATAGTAACACATCCAATAACCAACTCTAGTACCTCTTTAGATAAGGGTATAAGTAATACATGCCTTGATGAGCCTGTCAGTTTGAACCCATGATATATAGTATGGGTTCACATACTCATTTTTTCCATTAGAAGACATGAATTTTTTATCAGGTATGGGGATGGTTCCATCAACAAATCCGATGAGCTCATGACTTTCGATTAGCGCCAAGAATTGTGTATTCTATAGCAAGTACTTGTTGTTGGTCAGCTTCAATGAAACGCAATTTGTAATGTTAATATTAAATAGATATGGGTATTTTAGAAGAGAAGAGATTGAGGTGACGGTTTCTATGAGGAGATTATAAAAAAATGAGAGAGAAGTGTAACACCAAATTTTGAGCCGTGTATGAGGCAAAATTCGTTGGATAATTACCTAGCCATTTTAGAGGGCTAGTTTATTATTTTTATGAGCACGAGCTAAAACTCCAATTTGATAAGCTTGTTAATTATAGTCATTTAGCACAACCAACCTCTGATTATCTTTAAGTTATGTATTACAAAATAGGGTTGCAATTATGTAAAAGAGAAGAATCAGGGGAAAGTAAAGAGGCTCTTTTAAATATATGTATGTCGATTTAAGGGTGGAGCCAGGATTTTCACGTAGGGGGGGCAAGCCAAAGGATTATGTGCGCTCCCTTAACGGGTGCCAACGGTACACCCACAACCAGATCAGGGTGACACGTCACATCAAAACAATGAAAAGCACCCCCCAAAAAGTGTAAATCACTTTTTCAACGTGACGTGTCACCTGCTAATGGCGGCACACTGTTGACACCCATTAAGGGGCTCACCTAATCCGAGGGCAAGGATTCTCAGGGATTTAAAATCATCTTCAGCCTCAATGAATAGATACCACTCCATTAGTAATTAGTGCGTGACATGTGGCCTTACAAAGGGTGTTTGAACCAATACACATGGGTTAAAGGAGGGTATTATGATAAATATACAATTAATAAGTACTTGTGTATTTATTAATCAAAATAG
>JAOXJP010233283.1:0-10340 GCA_025762735.1 Platanus orientalis | reverse complement strand
GTGCTTGACTGGAGAAACTGAACACCTTGAAGGTGTTCTGTTCATCCAGCCGACCACCCCTTAGGGTGTTCGGTTGCCCCAGCCAAGCACCCCAAGGGGTGTTCTGTCTGTTATCTAGAACACCACCCGGAAGAAAAAATAAGGAAAAAAAAAAAGCATACTTGGTCTTCTTCTCACTCCCAATCACTTCTAGGATACTCCATGGCTTAGATTTTTGCTTCTAATGCTAATAGATTACAAACGAAGAACAAAGAGAGGAGGAGAAAAGATGGGAGAAACGGAGAGGAGCATAAAAGAAGGAGGAATAAGAGAGGAAGAAAGGAAGATGTTGGGTTTTGGAAGGAACGAGTGTGGTGTGTTTAGAAATTTTATTAGTTTTTTTTAATGTTATGAAGGGTATAAAGGTCTTTTTACATTAGGGTATTTTGGGAAAAATTTTGAGTTTAAGTGAGGTAAGTTCCGAAAAACTTGAGGTGGCTTATGTACTTCTTAGGCTTATGTTATCACACAATGTGGCTCAAGTAAGTTAGTGTCTGTATATGACACCAAAATTGTTTTCATTTGAAATTTCTCCTTTTTTCTTATGATCACTATTTATCCCCCTCATCATACATTTCACTGAAAGATTTTCCAATGCTTATTGGGCTTTTATCTAGTAATTCAATCATATTATATGGACTCTTTTAACATATAAAATTGTACATGTAACAAGAATGTATGTAGGTAAATAATATAGAAGGTAAGAGTAATAGTTTAAAGCAGAGATATATCATAAATTTAATTTCTACCTAAATCAACGGAATTGAAATAACTACCCATAGGTTGTTATTTCGAATTCCTATTTATGAAATGGCGTATGACCAAAAAAAATCCTTACCAATGCTTCAGTCTATTCAAATGACTAAAATACCTTCCTCCCTCAAGTAATTATGAAGAGTTTTTTATCACAATCCAAATTTACAAGCCGTGGTTTAGGCTTGAACCTGGATCCATGACACTAGATAACACACTCCAAACCTGTATCTCATGGTAGGGAGATCCCATTTTCAAAGTGTAACATTAATTCTCTTTGTCACTGCCCATGTAATTTCGATCAGTTTTCCTCTTAACCAATTAAATTCATTTAACCATGCCATTACAATAAAATAATACTAATAATATGTTCATATCATTCACATTCATCTAAAGCATTAGATTGCTCATTCCTTTACCATTATCATATCAAGTGTAGCGGAATAAATAATATCAATGAATTAAAGCTAAGAGCAGTAGAGAAAGTAATTATATCCACATCACTACTAAATCGAAGTAAAAAATAATTCATATCCAAAATAAGGCTTCCACAAGCCATAAATACAATTCCTAAACGAAATAAAATGTAAACATCTTTGGTTTAGAATTCAACTAAGACTAGAACAAAATGGAAAATCATCTAACTAGAACACCCAATCCAACATCTCACATTAACGTATCCCAAGTAGCTCATGAGGTAACCTATCCTTCACACTTTCATCTGTAAGGTGGTGTCAATTAGGGTAAACTTGACGGGTTCAGCGAAAGGGTACGTAGTTTATGCCACATAGAAGAGGCCAAAGATAATCACAATAACAATATGATGAATCAAGATAGAGTAAGGAATCAAAGTGTGTATGAGCGTGCATTAAGTATGTTATACATGTATCTTCACTACGATTCAAAATATGCTCATGCTGCAAGATAACCATATAAGTGTCCAAAATGCACGAAAACCGAATCATGTCTATGTTACATGCTATATGCTATATTCTAACCCATGAGGGTCTTTAACAAAACAAAGATGTGAACACAAATAAACCATGAAGAGTCTCCAAAAAATCCAAAACATATAACCCATGTAAGGGTCTCCAACAAAGCAAAACACATAACCCATATAAGGGTCTCCGACAAAGCCAAACGTATATCCCATATAAGGGTCTCTGATAAAGCATAACATATAACCCAATTTGACAAAACATAACATATAACCCATATAAGGTCTCTGACAAAACATAACATATAACCTATGTAAGGTCCCCAATAAATCCAAAACATATAACATATATTAGGCCATTAGAGCTGTCTTCACTTATTAATGTGACCCAATGCTTAGGTACCTGAGTAAAGTCATAAAGACTATAGGCACTATAACCATCTTCACCTATTGATGTGACCCAATGATTGGGTACCTAAGTAGATCCATAAAGACTATGTGAATTGCGACCATCTTCACCTATTGATATAACATGGTGTTGGGTATTTGAGGACTAATAAGATCAACCCACAAAGGAATCTCTAGGCCTAAGAAAGGCAACCCACATAAAGGGTCTCTATGGCCATATCTAGCTAACCCATTTAAGAGTCTTTGGGCCTATAAAGACTGTACATAATAAATAACTGGGCAACTAGTACTCTTTCACCCATTGATGTAACCTGATGGTTGCAAGGACCAACCCACTTAGGGGCCTCCGGGCCCTAAAGGGCATGTTCCCACATAGGGGTATCATATCAAATTCTTGTGTTCAAAACTAATATGTTAAAATCATGCTTATGTAAAACAAAATAACTACTACATAAGTATGACATTTAAAAATAATACCTATATGTTTCATTTCATAAAGAGTCCAAAAACCAAAGAGATAAATCATATGTAAGAAGTCAAATACCAAAATGCAAATGAAGATGCTTGACTCAATTCTAAGGACATAAATAATGCTTAGGAAGGAAAAACCTTTCCATTTCCAAAACTCATGTAAAAATTCAAGAAAAATCCTCTATGAAAACTTCAAAGTAAATCATGCTAGAAGTAACATGTTCATACCACCAAAAGCTACCAATGGATGCAAAGCCTATTGTTGTACATATAAATTCAAAGATTCTAACATGGGAATCAATAAAATTAATACAAATCAACATGAATTAACATAAAGTAAATAAAATCTACCAAAGTGAGTAGTAGGCTTATGCAAAGAGTCCAAAGGCACCCAAAAAACATGTAAATCATGGAGAACTAATTACATGACAATTCAACAAATAGGTAAAAAATAAGGAAAATCAATGGATAAACCAATATACATCACATTAAACATTATAAATCATCAAAATCATATGAATCTAACTCCAAAACCTTTCAAAATAGAGTAGAGGTTATCAAACTCACTCAACAAAGACACCAACATCAAGTTACTAGATCCATTTTCCAATATCATATGAAAATAATGTAGTAATACTTTCTTACATGCTCAAACCAATGGAACTATAATCCAACTAAAGGAAATCAACATTCTCATGAATAATAGATGTAAATCCACCAACCAAAGCCACAAATCTTTGAAACATAGAATGCAAATCATACTTTTATTAACCTAAGAATGGAAAAGTGTGCACAAGCTATATATTCTCTCACACAATGATGAATCCAAGATCCTACTTAAGGAATAATCATAATCATAAATAATAAATGTAAACCCACCAAATCGAAGCTTATTTTTTACCTATCTAAGATCCTAAGAAGGAAAAGTGTGCATAAATTGCATATCCACTCACAAATAGCTTCAAATCTCTAGTTTTCAAGAAACTTCACTTCCACAACTTGTTTCCCTTTTGATGTTCTCCCTTCTTCTAAGAGTAAGTAACGATTTCTATAGTTAAAATCTACAAACAAAAGGTAAGAAACTGTAAATAAGTTTTAATCTAGGCTAAATTTAAACTCTAACAACTTACCAATTCACTTGGAGAAGAAGATCCCTCTCCTCCCAAATCTCCTAATTCGCTCTCTCTCTTCCTTTTTATGTTCTATCTCTTCCTTTTTATGTTCTAAATGAACTTTTAAACTCAAATGAGGTCATTAAGTAGTTATATTTCATCATAATTGAGATCTCACACATACAAGGGTTAAATTAGAGTGTGCCACATCATTTTGTATGTAATATTTACTTTTCTAGATTTTTGGGTTATAACCGATCAAGAGATTTGTGATCAATCACGCCCATGACCAATTAGGGATCTTGTGATTGCTCATGCTCGTGACCCATTAGGGATCTTGTGATCAGTCACAAATTCTACATAACTCTTGAGAAAAAACCCGAGAACTGTAAACCTTGCCCGTGATTGATCACACATGCTCGTGACTGATCATAAGATTTGTGACTGATCATGCTTGTGATTCATTAGAGATCTTGTGATCAATCATGACTGTATGTTTTGAATTTTTTTAGCACTTACACTTTAAGGAAAAATGGTCATAACTTTCTCTAAAAATCTCCAATTCGTTCACTGTTTGTTGTGTTGGAAAGTAGACTTTTAGATCTTTCTAATGGTGTATGGTTTGCACTCTAATTCTACTTGGATTGGTACAGGTTTGCTTATGAAGTTACTACAACTATGCTATTGGGACAACTTTAGAACTTGATAAGTTCATGACTTTTTGTGGTAAATAGACAAGTTCATGACTTATCTTTATTTTCCTCACTTCGAATTCATTTTATTGGGTCCCAAACATCACATTGAACTTTATAAAAATGTTTAAAGATAATTTTATCCTTACATATGCTTAATTACATTTTTATCCTTCTAATGCATTACAATGTATCACATTTTTAGCACACAAAGTACCCAAAATGCCCTATGTTTTTTTATTAATTCACCAAACTGCCCTTGATTGGAAAATCTAGCCCATGGTAGCTATACTTCAAGTCTATTCAATTACGAAAATGCTTTCCCCCCTCAAGCAACTGTGAGGGTTTTCTAACACATAAAGTACTTAAAATGCTCTTAAGTGGAAAATCTAGCTCCTATTAGCAATGCTTCAGGTCTATTCAAATGACAAATACCATCCACCCTCAGCAATTGTGATGAGGTTTTTTACCACACAGTATCCAAAATGCCCTATGTCATTTTATTAATTGACCAAAATGCTCCTAAGTGGAAAAAATCTAGCTCATGTTAGCTATGCATTATGATTATTCAAATGACTAAAATGCCCTCCTCCCACAAGCAACCAAGAGGAGGTTTTTTAACAAAATGCCCTCTATTATTTTATTAATTAACCAAAATGCCCCTAAAAATCTAGCTCATGTTAACTATGCTTCAAGTTTATTCAAATGACTAAAATGCACTCCTCCCTCAAGTAAATGTAAAGAATTTTTAACACACGAAGTACCTAAAATGCCCTATATAATTTTATAAATTGACCAAAATACTCTGGAGTGAAAAAATCTAGCTCATATTTGCTTATGGAAAGGGTTAAAAAAATATAACTAGTTTCTCTCACTGAATAATCTTCATAGTAGGTAAACTTCATTAAAATCCCAACAAAAGGAAACATAACATAGTTGTAGCAATTATCAGACAATTAAAGACCATATAAAGGCCCAAACATGCAAAGCTTTGGTGCCCAACTCACAATACTTGGGAGTCCTTAGTGATGGGCAATAAAATCTCAAGGTCCCCCATCTGGCATTGAGCAAACACAATGGGTTGATTGAGATTTTTGAGTATTTATGCATCAAAATAGTGAAAATGAGATTTTTGAATTCTAATTCTATCCATTTATAAATATGCATCCTCACGGTAAATCAACGTTTCATTTAAAATTTTGTGGTTTTTGTTTTTGTTTTTTTTTCTTCCTCACGATAGGTTCAGGGTAACCAGGACAAACGTCCTTCATCACATTTGGCATCGGGATTCCGAACATACCTGAAGGTGTTCGGTATCAACATGTCGAACATAACAAGGCATGTTCGGCATTGTGATGCCGAACACCTTCAGGCCTGTCCGGCCTACCAAGGCTGAACAGGCCCAAAATTTTTTTTTATTTTATTTTTTATTTTTTATACTTCAAATGTTTTTAACAATTTTTTTTTATTTAATGCCTCTACACACTGTTCTGTCATTTAATTCTTGGTATATGACAGATATGGAGGCTGGTCCTTCACAGGTGGCACCAACCACATCTGCGCGATGGCACAAGGTTGAGGACATATTTCCAGTTAGGGGAGAGGCGTCTCATGTCAGTACTGAGGATTCTGTGATAAACTCGATAGTAGGTGAGATCATACCTATAGTGGAGCCAACAGCAGTGTCGTAACCGCCGTTGACCCCCGTTGTTGCTAGAGCTCTAGAGGACCCCACCTTATTAGATAGCTATTCCATCCATGTCGTCTCATTGATCTGATAGCAGAGGGTATTTATTTTTTTATTTTATGTATTTTGCTATTTATTTGTGTTATTTCATACTTGTGTATTGTGCTAACACTGTTTCTTTTTTTCTTTTGTAGGAGCGTGAGATGCTGAAATGTATTAGCCACGCAGACAAGTTTGATGAGTGGCAGGTAGAGAAGCAAGATGTCCAGAACTCTAAGTTTATGGAGTTGGTGTGGAAGTCGAGCCTACACCCCTTAGTGCAGGCATCATACCAGTCTGTCAATCGGGTAGTCATCTCCGCCTTTGTTGAGCGTTGGTACCCTACAACCAACACATTCCACATGTCATTTGTGGAGCTAATGATCACGCTTGATGATGTCCACCCTCTGCTTGGGATTCCAGTGATAGGGACTCCCATCCAGGTTAAGCAAGCTCGATCATCTAGCGGACAGGCTGAGACACTACTGACTGAGACACTAGGGGCTATGATGGAGGAGGCATGTAAGGAGTTGGATAAGATGGTCAAGCAGTGAGGATAGAGTGGTTGAGGCTCAGATTTTTAGGGGTTACTGATGGCTAGAGTGAGGATCATATTGGATATGTTGTCAAAGGCTATTTATTGTATATTTTGGGGTGTATGTTGTTTACAAACAAGACATGTACATGGGTGCCCATTTGTTTTTTTACACTACTACGGGACCTAGATAAGGTTCATACATACGTATGGGGTGCTAAAGCATTAGCTTATCTTTATCATCAACTCGGGATTGTTAGTCGGATTGAGGTCAAGCAGCTGGTAGGTTATATTATGTTGCTCGAGGGATGGATTTACAAGCATTTTTGTCCCTTAGAGCCACATCAGGTCATGGAGTACCACGATGACCAGTCACGTGTGCAGCGTTAAATGCCATGCATGGAGAGGGAGGCCCTTGGGGACAATTTAAGGGTTGTACGAAAGACTATTGATGCATGGGTAATCCATGAGGTATAGTTATATATTTTTAACATTTTTAATATGTTATTTATGTATATCTTAATGCATGTTGGTAGTTTATGATAATCCTTACTATTTTAACGTAAATTTTATCTCGTTTGTGCAAGTGAGGTGGACACCATACACCGATTGTAGGAAACACCATGCATTGTAGGACATTACATACTTTTATGGATTATTCAGGTGCTTGGAGATCATGGAGCCCTACCATCACATGCGTGTCTTACGATAGTTTGGACGGTGTTAGGTCATCCCCTCCGCTCCGATAGCCCCTACTCAAGGTACTCGGAGTGCGTTCGCTATCACAAATTAGTCGATATATGCATATTTAGAGCAGTTCTGGGAGGTGTGGGAGAGTCACGTGTTATATGATGTGCATAGATTTATGCCAGCCACGTACCCCTTCGAGTGTGTCATTGATTATATGGAGTAGTATCAGCATGTGTCTTATATACACGTGTAAAATTTACTCTATCGATCTAGCAGTGCACCTCAGCTACCGATGCAGAGTACCATACCCGTCGATACTGTCATCCAAGTATATCATTTAATGTTTACATGTATTACAACAAAATTAGTTTTTGGTAACATATCTTTAGGCAGCATTTTTATAAAAATATTATATAAAGTTCATAATATGCAGTGTTTTCTATAGAAAATGCTGCAAAAAGGAAATAAATAAATATGCAATGTTTATTAAATGTTGTACAAACATAAATAAGCAACATTTTTTATAAAATGTTATATAATTTATATTTATATAGCGTTTCATAAAAGCTACGTAAAGAAACCGTAATCTTCATCATGTGTCAGCACAAAAAGCTACAAAATTAACATATGCAGTGTTTTATAAAACGCTTCCTATATCTATATATATATTCCCCCTCGTCCCTTTTTCCTTTCTCCTGCATTCTCCTCCCGCTTCTTCTAGATCCTTCCCTCATTGGTGGCATTCTTCTTCATCTTCACTCACGATGAGTTCCCTCTATTTCTCACTCTCACTCCCGCGTTGGTAGCTTAAGAGAGAACGAAGCTCACTATTAAGCCTCTATCGGCTCGATCTAACCCCATATTTAGGATTTTTCGTGCACTCACTCTCCACTTTTCACGTCTTCTACCTTTGTTATCCCTGAGCTTCCTTCGTTGAAACCCTAAACGGTATTCATTACTAAACCCTCAACCCTTTGTTCTTCTAAACCCTAACCCCATATTTAGGATTTTTTGTGCACTCACTCTACTTTTCGCGTCTTCTACCTTTGTTCTCCTTAAGCTTTCTTCGTTGAAACCCTAAATGGTATTCGTTACTAAACCCTCAAGCCTTTGTTCTTCTAAACCCTAAACAATGTTTTGTTCATTAGTAAACCCTAAATTTGGTGATGGTTTTGGTTGAAGGAGTTGAGGACATGAAAGACCACTGTTACTAAACCCTTTCCAGGTTTTCTCTCTATTTCTAGTTACTTTTTTTTTTAAATCCAACCTAATTTCAAGACATTTGGGTTTTGATAAAAAAAAAAATTAGGGACGGTATGTCGCTCAAGGAAAAGGGATTCTGCAACCACATGTCCTAATAGATGAACGTTGTAGGAGAAGATAAAGGAAGAAGCTCACTGATGGTCCCTTCAATGAAGTTCTGAGATCTACGCAGGTAACGTTTTGGATTCTGTAACATTTATTTTATTTGGGGGTATTTTTGTTTTTGTTTTTTAATGATGATGATGAATTGATTTGGGTTTTTTACATGTTGATTATAGGAAGCTATAATTCTTATACCCTTTGTGGCAATAGCGGTTCGTCCGACGCCCGGTGTTTAAGAATACGTGATGAGCTCAGTGTGGATCTATTGACTATTTCAAAATAACTTCACTTCAAAGAGGAACTAGTTGATAGCCAGTAAGCAGTTACTCTATTCTCTCATTGTTTCTGTTTATGGGTGTCTACATATATTCTTGATTTTTAAAAAAAAAATTTAATTAATTAAGGCACTAAACCTGGTTCGCAAGGGCTGTAATCAGTCCTCTTTCATTTTTGGCTCCCCTGGGGCTCAGTGAGGGACTTTGTTCCAATTCTAGCTTAGCTGGTGTTTTGTTTCCCTTTGATTTTGGCTCTTCTTCTAATCAGCCCCCTTTGATTTGGGAATCCCTAGTTTTGGACCCTTATCCATTTTAACTTGATTGTCAGTCTAGAAATTGGTGTGATTCCTTTGGGTCCAAGGTGTGGCCCTTGTGTTTTGGATGTTGGGGAAGTAACAAGCCCATCAAAGCAAAGGCATATCAACTAGTCCAAGACTGAAATTGTTGCAAACCTTGGACTTACGCTACTGAATTAGATAGCAATTTAGAATCTTGGATGACTGTCAGATCCTTGGAAATAGTAGAAAGTGATGAGATGACTGTCAGATCCTTCCACAGACCCCTTGGATTCTATGCACATAAAATCCATGCACAATGCATGTGCAAGGACTTGAGAGTGCTTGCATCAGCACCAAAAAGCGATAAACACACATCCTAAAAAGTGTAAATCACTTTTTGGTGTTGATGCAAGTACTCCCAGTACCTACACACACATTATGCACAGATTTTGTGCACACAGAAGCCAGACTACACACACTAAAATTATACTAAATGCATATTGACCATCTGATCTGTTTGGAACCGAACCGGCTTATGAGTAAGAACAAGTTGGTTCTTAAGGCCCAATACACAACCAATGGGCCAGGCTCAATAAGCTGAAGTATATCCCATGTCCTAAAACTAGTACCGGACTAGCTGACCCAAGAACTGGGCCATAGATGGGTTACCTGATCATCTACATTTATTTACCACACTAAAATTCTATCTCTATATCAAATGATTAGGATCTTTTGGTTGTTATATACTTGTCTCTGTTGAAATAGAATTTGACCAAAAAGGTATGCCACATGGCATTAGCAATCCTGCATACCCATATTCTAGCTAATAAACTTTGATGGTTTTCTGGACTGTGTCTAAGGCCCTCATCCACATAATCCAAGGGGTGTGTGGAATCATTGGATGTAGGTGTTTTTCACTTTTTTTCCCCTGCCATGTGTCACCCAGCACCTTGGCTTTTGGGTCACCACTAGTTTTGACACTATTGACAATCAAATTAGAAACAATTCAAATCAAATCAATGTCTCATCAAATTAGGTGTTAAATGATTAACTAAGTAT
>JAOXJP010233282.1:0-10340 GCA_025762735.1 Platanus orientalis | reverse complement strand
AATGGAATATAGGATACTGCCCCTTAAAGAATTTTGGGCCTTGTTCCCTCATTAAATGGAATTGGGCCGTGGCCCCTCTATAATGAAGTATGGGCCGCCGCCCCTTAAGGAAATTAGGCTGTGGCCCCTCTGCAATGAAATATGGGCCGCGGCCCCTTAAGGAAATTGGGCCATGGCCCCTCTGTAATGAAATATTGGCTACTGCCCCTTAAGGAAATTGGGCCCTAGCCCCTATGCAATGGAATATAGGATACTGCCCCTTAAAGAATTTTGGGCCTTGTTCCCTCATTAAATGGAATTGGGCCGTGGCCCCTGAGCAGTGGAATATGGGCTGCTGCCCCATAAGGAATTTGGGCCCTGGCCCCTCAGTAATTCAAATCGGTAAAGGTCCCTTCAGAGTAGCGTCAATCACCTAAGATCATTGTAATTTCGTAGTAAGACTTATAAATCTCCCATATGAACGAACTAGCACTTGAAACTTGAAGTCCGCTTTGTCGGCAAAGTAATTCAGTGATAAGTCATCACCCTCAGCAAAAGTCCATTCTCATGGCAAGCACTTAAAACCTGAAGTCTGCTCTATCCGCAAAGTAATTCAGTGATAAGTTATCACCCTCAGCAAAAGTCCATTCTTATGATAAGCACCTGAAACTTGAAGACCGTTCTGTCGACAAAGCAACTGCAACAAAGTCCATCCTTATGGCAATGTATGATCTAAAATGATGCATCGATCATTTTTTACCTTGAAGATCATGCCGCATAAATGTTTAGTAAGGACTTATCCTCACAGAAAAGGCCAAATTTTGACTTCACAAATTGTCTATTGAGCATAGGCAAATATTGATCATCGTTCGATTGCCTACGTAACATGACAAAACATGAATACATAGCACCAATCCTTGTGATTTCCATGAATTTTAGAATAAGCCTAAAAACTTCCTGATATGCTTTGATTAGACCACCGTAGGTTCTATGGGGGACTCTAGGTTACCTAACCAGAAATGGCCAAACCGTTGACATGATAGATTGTCTTTTAGGCATAGGCAAGTGTTGACATCATTCGATAGCCTATATATCATGACAACCACCTTTAAAAATTGGTTAAAGCAAGTATGTAGCACTAATCCTCCATGATCTCCATGGCTTTTGGAATAAGCCTAAAAGCTTCCCGATATGCTCTGATCAGGACACCACAGGTTCAGTGGGGGACTCTAGGTTACCTCATCAGAAATGGATGAAAGCATTGACATAACAGACTATTTCTCAAGTATAGACGGATGTTGACATCGATCCATAGCCTATTTACCATGAAAATCATCTTTGGAAATTGATTGAAACAGATGTATAGCACTAATTCTTCGTAATCTCTATGTATTTTAGAGTAAGCCTAAAAACCTCCTAACATACCCCAACCAGGCCATATAAGTTTGCTAAACCACCCATCTGGGGTATAGGTAGGCATCATCACTTCATAGCCTATGTATTATGCTAACTATGTTTACAGATTGGATGGTTGAAACAGATACGTAACATCGGTCTCTCGAGATCCCATGGCTATGGAAACAAGGACAAAAGGTTTCCCACAAGCCCTGAACCATGAACAAATTGTTGTGTACCATCCTAGTAATTCGAACATAGTTGAATGCTGCACTTTGATTCATAACCTATGTATTGTCTTCGCGCTAACAACATTAGGGAGTTATTTATAATACATAGCATTGAGTTCCTTGTTATCACAACCCCCATACCTTCCGGAGAGTGCAATAACATCTCCAGTCCCAGTTGGTCCTCTACCTATCCTCTGTCGAAGTCGGGACAATTGTTGCGTATGACCTACTTGTGATGTCTATTTATTAGGATGTAAATATGCATCACAATTCAATCTATAAAGTCTATGAAATTCCTAAGGCCATAGCTGGACTAGTACCATGCTTGAAGAATCCTCCTCACAGTAAATAGGTTACTTGTGAGAAAAACCGACCACCGCTTTTCAGGAAAGAGCTCATAACATTTCTTTGCACGTCCAACCAAGTTACCCTTCCGGTTCAAATTTTGGCACAGCCCAATCCATACTTTTGAATGGCTTACCTACATCGGCCATTCTAGTTAGTACTTTATCTGCCGCATGATTTACTAAAGGCCACCCATGACATTTGCCCAGCATAGGACAACAAGCAATGCCACACTTTAATCCATTAAGTCTATGAAATGCTAGCTTCCAGCCATAATGTGTTGCTATTCATAGTCTAAGCAATTATCAAGCTTTAGTAGTACTTTTATAGGATAGGTTACTTGTGAGAAAAACTCTTCCACAGTTTATTAGAAAAGAGCATACCAACATTTCTCTATAAGTTCTGATAGTCACCGCATAACAAACTGACTTGTTAGCACCAACCTTGGTGACGCTTGCTTATTGAGACATAAGCACTGTGTTTCATTCACCTTCAAACATTGTGTGTTATACTTGCTTTAGCAAAGACTGGGTTTCTATCACCCAGGCAAAGCACAACAATCGATCCTAATAGATCCCGACCCGACTTTCGGAGAGAGTCATATAAATTCTCCCTTACATGTCCCCCCACCTTGATAATGTTTAAGTGGAATAAAAATATTGTCATGGATCAATCCATGGCTTATGTAGCCATTGCTTTATGGATACGTAGCATTGACCCTCCAAGGTCCCATAGCTTTTCTAGAGAGAGCTTCAAAAATCTTCTATGAGTCCCGTAAAATTCAACATTCGCCTAAGTGGGATAAAGGTAATGTTGTAGATCGATTTTGCTATATATCACAAAAAATGTAAAGCCACACGTGTCTTTGGAAGTGATATTTAGTGCATATGTACAATGATTGATGTAAAATCTAGCAGTGTTCAATCATGACTACATATATTTTCCAAAGCCTTTTTAGGGAGAGCTTCACTAACATCCCTCATTAAGTCCCATTAAAATCCTCAAGGATAGTCAGAAAAGACGTCTAAGCAATCAACTTCACAAATAAGTGAATGATCAATCAACACAGCAAATACAAAACATGTCAAAAACATACAAAATTCACAAGCAACTTTCAAACAATTCATACAAGTTGAATCACTAAGCTAGCCAAAAGCAAATATAAGTGTATAAGTCATCTGAATGGTTCCTATGTGTTTACTGCTTTTGCATGACTAGTTTTCTGTATCGGCTTTCTGTAATGTTTTTCGCATGTTTTCAAGTAGTTGCACCTGATGTCGATAACTTACATGTCTCCCAATGTAGCACATATTCTAACAGTAACGCCCAAAGAGCTAGAGAAAATGTCAATTGCTTGCATATAACTGATGGATAACCCATTTTTTCAAAACAAAGAAAATCCCCTTTATCGGTTAAGACCAACTTTTGAAAATTGGAATGAAGGAATTTTGCAAAACATCGAAAGGGTACTTTAAACCCAAGAAGGCATTTCAAAAAGCAAACTCATTTCAAAACCTTGATCCAAAGTCAAGGACAAATTCATCCCATCACCATTTTTAGCCAAAACTGATCTATGTTTTCAAAAGCACTACCCACCTAAAATATCCATGACTTACATACAAGGAAGAGACACAGTCTCTCCCAAGTCAAAATTAGGGCACTTCCTTCTTTGTTATATGCGGCGAAGCCACACATACCAAAGAGGGGCATCTGTCAGCACCCAAATTTTGACTCAGGTCATGTGATAGCATAAAGATAGTATAACAACATTTAGACATCAAGACTATAAGCACCCTTGGCTTAGGAAGAGTAAGCCGGGACTCAAAGAGGTTAGGCATTTCTAAAGAGGTTTTTTCAGATGCTCCAGTCATGAATAAGCCAGTCAAAACACCTTCATTACAGCCCCGAAAGCACCATTTCCAGAAAAACCCTAATATCTCTCAAAAGCACCAACAAGACTTTGAGGGTCCACATTTTAAAACCTCATTCATGTCATCAATAAGTTTCCCACCCCTTGTAAGCCTTTCTCCAGCAAAGCATCACAAATAGAAAAATTACCATTTTTCCTTTTTTACCTTTAAAGGCCCAGAATTCACTATCTGTCATCCAGATTACTGAATTTCTCTATCTACATAAGCCTTCTTGTTATGAAGCATCATATATAAAGAATTTAAATTTTCACCTTTTTCGACTCATAGGTAAAAAATTACCATTTTACCCTTTTCACTCAGAGAATCTACCTCGGACCCTTAAAAGATCCCAGAGCCTCTCCTATGAACAATATTAGTTATGAGCACAAAAGTAAAGAGAAACAAATAATCACATACTTAATCCACAACACAAAGTTTATAGTGGTTTGGCATGAGGGCCTACGTCCACTCTTCTAAAGCTCACTACCGAGCATAGGTATATTTCATTTAGGTACTATTACAACTTAGGTCAAAACATACAAAATCCAACTACTTACTCTTAAACAAACTAACCAACAACACTCGGTGTCTCCGATAGAGGTAGCCAAACTTCCAGTTCTCTGATGAAAGCAAAGCAATGTAAACAGGAATGTAAATGCAAATGAATGCAAGAGATAGAAATATTACCATAGTTTGGCTGATGTTGCTAGTAGCACATAGTGGGAATGCTCCTTGTAGAGCTAATATTCCTTAGTACATAGACACACCACTTTAAGATTTGGCTCTTAAGTTCCTTGAGCTAGGCCACACAAGGATTTCTTCTTGGGACAACCCATAAAGATCTCTTCTCTTTAGATATGTGAGCTTGGAAGAGAAGAAGATAAGCTAGAGAGTAATATTCAGCTAAGGAGGAGGCTTTTTCAGCTCATGCCAGTGAGAGAGAAAGAAGAAAGCTCACTCATGGAAAATGTTTGGACACTCTCTAAAATGACTTAAAGTGATTGACTTAAAGGAAAAGTTCCCCTCTTATAGGGGTCAGGGACCCCTCTCTTATGTTGGATTGGAATCTTTTAAAACTAGCAATTAATCTTCACCACTATTTTGAAACAAAGTTATTTTTTTTACTGTTCCACACCTATAATCGATTGTAGGATTTGTAATCAGTTACAAATGTTACAATCGATTACACTTCTAATCAGTTACAAATGACACAATTGATTACAACCTAAAAATTGGGTTAATAGTCTTTTTTTTGGTAATTGATTACAATCAAGGGGTTAAGTGCTTGGATCCTTAATTTGTTGTCTCAGATAGTGCCCAAATCGATTGTGGATTTTATAATTGAGTTGGCCTATAATGTATTGTAGATCAATTCGATTACAAATAGAGCAATCGATTGGACATCCTGATACTGCGCCTTGTAATTCCCCACATTGGTCCTTCTCTAGGACTAATACCTTAAGATTATTAGGGATGAGTTCATGCATGATGAGATGTATATTTTGGTCCACTTAATCCTCACAAAACTCCTATGATGCATGCATGATTCATACCTTGAATCTATGTGCTTTTGGGTTCAAGTCTTTGGTCCACTTATGCATCTTCACTTGTGGTCTTTTTCTTGACATGACACGAACAGTACAAGACAAATACATGATACATGAAAGTTTTGACCATGGAATTGACAACAATATTATATATGACTCAACAACATATTTTTTATTCATATATTTTGTTATGAAAAGATGGAGGATTGTTGGTCTTGCTTTACAGGTATTATCCTGAATTAGATGCGTAAGTTACTCCATTTTAGGGAATATGGTAAATTTTGTTCTGATGCCCCAACTAGATATTTATCAATAGAAGCTACTAGTTCTAAAATCATAATCATTGAGTATTAAACTGTAGAGGTTCTTATGAGCTAAAAACCTGCTAAGGTGTTTGGGAAGGTTGTTTCACCTGATTTAAATTTTGTGGGTATCTTAACTACAAACCCTCGCAAATTAAACTAATCCACTTAGGGTAACCTAAGGGTTTAAGGGCTTATTGTATATGCTAAATGATGTTGAAAATGCCTGCAAAAATGGTAATTTGCTTTTTATTTTTTCCCTTGTTTTCTTCTTCATTTTCTTCTATTTTCTGTTTATTTCTTTTTAGATCATGTATATTGCTAAGGACTAACAATATGCTAGTTGGGGGTGTGATAATTGCTTGAAAGTGTATTATTCTCTTAATTATAATAGGCATTATTGCAATTATTTTATGTATATTTATACTAAATTAGGTATTTTCTCTTGTAGGAACTTAAGAAAAGCCCAATTGGATATTGAAACCAATTAACAAAGCTTATCCATGGATATAAAGTTAAAAGATAATGGAGATCAACACTAATCAATTTAATCAAGCGAAGATCAAGCATCCAAGGAAAATTTGTTAAGTCCATATGTATTTTCAATTTCATGCCAAGGTTAAATGAGTTGTATTAGGCTTTGGGTCTATGTAATTGGATCTGGATAGTGTGAATTGAAATTCCAATATTTATCCTAGAAGGGGGGTGAATAGGATATTTTTAAAATTTGTTTCAATTACCCAAAATTCAATTGCTTTTTTTAATTAGTCAAGTTGTTCTTTATGATTAATTGCAATTGAAATGACCTCTTGTATATGAATGGGTTCAATTGTGTTGCATATGAGATTGTATCAATATGTGCAATGCTTGACAATAAGAATGAAAAAATAAAAGCAAACCATAATTAGTCACAATATGCACAAGATGTATAGTGGTTTAGCATGATGGCCTACATCCACTCTCAAAAGCCCACCATCGAGTTAAATAATTTTATTAATATTGACACTATTACAATCAAGGCTAAAATTATCAAAGATCCAAGTTTATTTGCTAAGCAAGCTACACCCGATGTCTTTGGTGGGTGTGGTCTATAGTCTACTCTTTTAGTGTCTCTAGCAGAAGAGATTTGGATACACACTATCGATGTCTCCAATGGTAGTGATAATTCTCCTTGTGTCTCTGGCGGGGGAAGTCTTAAAACTTCTAATAAAAGTTAAGGCAAAGGTTTACCTTTTTAGAGGTTGATGTTGCATTTGCTCATGAGTTGGGGTTGCTCCTCCTTGAGCTAGATGTGACTTTTGCTCCCCAAAGCTTCTTGGTCCCTCTTCAATCTTGTAGAGCCAACTTGGTGGGTTGCTCCTCCTTGAGCAAGTTGTGACACACAATCCCACACTTTTTTTTGGGTTTCCTCTTGGACACCCCTTGTAGCCTAGCTCCAAAAGATATGCCTTAGCAAGGTTGAAGAGGTTGCAATAGAATGGTCTTGTGTATTGATTTACCTATCTAAGGATAGAGAGAGATTTAAGAAATTAAGTCTCTTAAGATCTACCACAATGGACACAATGAGGTTTCAAATGTATGAGATTTTAGCAAGAACCATTAGTTGCTTAATGGATGCTCAAACCCTTATATAATGGACAAAAATAATCCATATCCATTGGACTAGAACATCCTCAAATGGTCAAATAATATTGGCCATTGATTGCCAACGGATTTTTGAAGTTTAGACCATTATACAGTGATTTCATAACTTTGGATTGATCTTGGATTGATCCAAGTGCAAAAATCACTCAAATACTATAACCTAAGAGTTGTTGGATTGATCCAAACTATTTAGATCGAAGTGCTTTGATCCTGGATCGATCCAAATCTTCTGTATTTTCTTCCAACACCTTAGAATGGCTAGAAGGCTTTAGATTATCCCTCGAAGGTCCAGGAAGGTCTGTGGACCTTGGGGAAACCCATCATGGAGCCTTGATTCACCTCGACTTCCATACAATACCTGATTTACCATGAGAAGGCTTGGAGTAATCCGTGAATCCTTCAAGATGACTTACCAACTCCCAGATTGATCTCTTAAGGCTTCTTTGATGCTGGATGATGATGTTCATGATGCTTTGACTCAAGGACCACCTAGACTCTAACATGACTCAGTTCATGTCTTAGTCTACACAATACATGTACTTTATAGTTCATGGAAATTATAATACATTACATTTACACGAATAATCAAGGATCAAGCACAAGCAACACCAGATCAAGAACTGAAGTTGCACAAGTTACTGAAGTCTTGTAACGATCCCAAATTTCATAACCTTATTTGGACATGAAACCGAGCTGCTACTAAAATGGATCCATAAACACTATAAATTTTTCACTTTTCATTTTAACATATAAGGTTATTTAAAAACTTAACCTTAAACTCATCATATGCAGCAGAATAAGAATCAATAATTATGAATGTCATAAACTTAAGGGTATAACAAAAATAAACCATAATATGTCGACATACAAACTATCATGCCACTAATTTCTTATCATCATTACTTAATTCTAAAACCATAAGTCTTAAAAGTTGAACTTCAAACTTAATATGTCCCATAATAAAGTCTAGTATAAAAGTAAGAGTCTAAAAGTAAACTGAAAACTAATGAAAGATGAAGCATCTACCATATGCCTCCTTTCTGATCTCTAGGCACTCCAAATGACGTACCTATACTAAACATCACCTGAAAAAATGGTATGGATAGGTTAAATCTACAGCTCGTAAATAGGTATATAAAACCTATTACAAAAATCGGACAAGCAAAACAAGAATCTTTTAAGACAAAATACTAAATATATCTTTTTATAGAATACATACCAATTGCAAGCGTATAGGCATGTGCTAGTGTATAACATCATTTACTAGACATCATAAGATCTAAACATTCATTATCATGATTCTTCATATAGAAACTAGGCATTACAATTCACATGCTTCTTTTAATTAATAGCATCCTTCTAACACCCATATATGACAATGTATATGATTCTACCTACACATGGCATTCTTCTTATAACTACATATGGAAATATCCATGATTCTATCTACACATGACATTCTTCTCATATTTATAATTAACAATATAAATGGCAATATGTGTTCACCATCACATGGTAAATATTTCATAGTTCATCTATAGTAAAGATACCTAATATAGATCTCAATGGACATTTCTATTCATTTCTCGTGTACAGACTATACTTTTTTAATATGGGTATGTATATTCAAATCATGTCAAGCTAAGCATGCATCATTCTTAAGTAGTTAACAATCATAATAACACATTTGTATAATTAGACATGAAATTCTACTCAAATATTCAACAAATCCATCACTACCTTAGTACTTATCATTCACTTTCTTGCTTGTTGTTTATCATAGGTTACTTATCATTCATCATGTCGTCACTTATCACTCATTAATTTTCATTGTTATTGTCTTACTATTTACTTATCACTTTTCATTGGTCATTTTATACTTATCATTAACCTTCATAGCATTGATTTGTATCCCAATGGGAGAACTATCATACACCTAAATTCTTTTCACATAGTTTAGGAACTTATATTCTTTTAAAGATTATGAGCTTTCATTTGTTTCTTAACATTTTCTATGTTTACTCATATTAATGACTTGTATTTTCATTAATAATTTGTGTACTTTCCTTTCCTTCTATGAGACTTTCTTTCTCTTACATAACTTATAAACCTCTTCTTACTTATTGAACTTAAATATTTCTATTTTCTTATCTTTATATTTTTCTTTCTTTACATGACTTATAGCTTTACTTTGCTTTTGAAATATATGTGTTTTTCTTTTATCATTAACATTCTTTCTTTTTTATAAGCTTTTTCTATTCTTCTTATAATGGTTTCACTTATTTTTGTGTGTCTTATAAGTTTTTCCTTCTTTCTTAACATAGTTTTATTTTCAATAGTGGGGTCTTTAAGGTCACTTACACTTATTCATGTTTACTTGGTATCACTTTCTTATACTTTCTTTTCATTATCTTACATTTTCTTGCTCTTTTCCTTCACTTTCACTTACTTACATTTGTTATAACGTATTATCCCTAACCATAATGGACATCATCACACCATTGTTTATACCCCCATGGGAGGCCATTGTTTTACTTATTCTTACATAGGTTATGAACCTTTCATTACTTTTGAAGCCTTTGTACTTCCATTTCTTATATTTCTTCATGACTTAGTTTTTCTTCTTATAACTTTTTGTATCTTCTTACATAGTTTCCATTTCCCAATAGTGGTACCTTTAACATTACTTCATGCCTTAACACATTGTGTTATTCCACAATGACAAGGGCCATTATACTTTACCATTGAGATATATTTTTAATGGAAAGATTGTCATTACATTATACCCTATAGAGGGTCCATCATACTATTGCATTATTACCCTAATAGGAGGACCATCATACCATTGTATTATTACTCAAATGGGAGGGCCATCGTACCATTGCATTATTACCCCAATGGGAGGGTCGTTATAATATTGCATTATTACCCCAATGGGAGGGTCGGTATACCATTGCATTATTACCCCAATGAGAGGGCAATCATACC
>JAOXJP010233280.1:0-10341 GCA_025762735.1 Platanus orientalis | reverse complement strand
TTTACTACCTCCACCCAGGTTAATTTTGGCCTTCCTCTAGTCCTTCTAGCACCTTCAACTTGTATTGTCTCACTTCGTCAAACTCAAATTTGATTATGTAGGGATATTTTAAATATAATATTTTGTAAATTATTTTTTATTTTTCTAATTTTAGGTTAATCTAGGTTAGTTTATTGTTAGTAAATTTGTGAGGTTTTATTTATTTCTAGGTAGAATATGTTTTATTTTTTTAGAAAAGTCAAATATTGATTTCTGTCACTTTTCTTTAGGCCTTATTGTGAAGGGTCAAAACTTGTCTCTTTGGTTTATTTTGGTGTCATCTGAAAGATTATCCAATGACCTTTCCAATGAGTCCAAGGTCTTGCGAATCTGATGTGATTTGGGAGAGTTATCGCCAAAATATTCGCACGGTATCAGTCCAAGACAGGAAGTGAGTTTATAGTCATATTTTTTAAAGTTTAGTTAGATTGTGATTTGGAACTCTAGGGTAGCAAGTCAAAATTTCATTAATGAAATTGATTATTAATGATTGAATGAAATTTCAAGGCCTACTGCTGCTTTGTTCTCTGGTGTGACTCCAGGATTTTAAGGTGTGATGCTTTCAACACTAGGTGTTACTCCTAGGTTCAACTACTATGACTTTCGTTGGTATCTTCTTTTCTTTCTCTATTCTTAGATTTTTGTTGTTTTCTTTTTACCACATATTTCTCTATTAAAACACTAGTTTGGTATTAGAGCTTTTGTCCTGCATCACACCTTATATCAAAAGACTATCACTAAGCTCCATAGGACTGTTTCAGTGTTTCTGCCCTTACCTCTTCGGATCAAACCACCAACTATTGAACATTTTATTCTAAGAATGTTCTTTTTCCTCCTACATTGGCTCACACTACAGATATTTAAGGGGAGAAAAATATTGAATTGGCCGTGTCTGATATGCTTTAAAGGTACAATAATTTCCATTTGTATAAAGGTGGAGACATTAGATGATAACATTAAAGGAGATGGTTCTTATCATGGAAAAGTGTAAAGGCCTGCAAATCTATGTAGAAGAGAATTGCTTGATGGAAAAAAAAAATACTTGCCAAAAAGAAAATTCACTCAAACCAAAGATTGTAGCTATAGGTGATGCACCTAGCATGAGAGAGAAAATTTCCTCCATTTAGATCTAATGGCTCTTTGAGCCAAAAGCTAGTGTGATTAGTGGGCATAAGAAAAATATAAATTCCTGTCTTATAGAAGTCAACTACTCAATGTGTCTAACAAATAAGTTGAGTATCGCACCATATTTAGGGCTATACGGCTCAAAAAACCAGGTGATGCCATGAATTATGGCATCTCAATTGTTGAAAACCAACATGTGATTGATCACTTTGGAACCAGACAGTAATCCAATAAAAGTTTGGAATTCATAGAGGGATTGCATTGTCTTGACTGACTAAGGTGTTTGAAAAGATTGTAAAGACAAAGGAAGTGCTAGATGAGTGGAGAAGTATTGTGATATCTATATATGGGAAAGAATGAGACTTCAAAGCATCAATTATCAGGGGGTCAAACTTAGAGCCCTACTATGAACCTATGGGAAAGAGTGATAAGGCATAAGGCAAAAATAAGATAAGAGTATCAGAGAACCAGTTAGGCTTTTTTCCAGGGAGATCCTCTGTTGAAGATACCTCCAGTTAAAGAGAAGATAAGAAATAAGAATATCAGATAACCAGTTAGGCTTTATGCCTGGTAGGCCCGCTGTTGAAGATACCTCTTTAGTTAGAGAATTCAGGAACACGGTTAACAAACCCAATTGAGGAAGGACAAGCCTACAGTCTAGTAGCAGCAGGGTCTGATCGGTTATCGATTTAGGCAATGCCTCTTGAATCGATTTATGAAATAGCCCCTCCCAACTAGCCAAAATCAAGAGCTATCAAGTTCGCAAAAAATGGTTTTTCTTGGTTGTCTGTTCACATGTAGGATGACCAATTAAGGGCAGATCAAGGAAGCCAATTCCTCATTAAATATCCTCAAAGGTACCACTTCTAGAGGTTATTTTACTTCTGATTTCCCATGAGTAAATTAGACCATTAAATGTAATATGGGCTGTTTGTGTTGAGTTCCCTTTGTCAAGTTCATTCACCCCAGGTCCATGAGAAATTTATCCATTTATAACAAGCTTAAAGCACCACTTTCCACCATAGAAATAACAAAACAATCAAAGTAAGAGATTAAGAAACAGTATGATGCAACACAAAGCTCTGATACCACAATTGATGCAGCACAAGAGATGGAATACCCAAAATTGATGTATGGTATTGCCAAGTATCTCAAAGGATCATCAAAATAATAACAGAAGCAAGAACGCAAGTAAAACACCAAGAATTAATTTTTAACATACTCTCAAGTAATCAAAATTGATTAGAATAGAACAAAGGAAAGGGATTAGAAGAGATAGGAAATAATACAAGAAGAAAAAAGAGAAAGAAAGAACCCCAAAGGGCAATTCTTGAATTTCTTAGTAGAAACCCCTGCATATGAGTTAGAAATTTCTGAAAAATTACAGGTAATCATATAGGTCTAAAAGGGATCTCCATACAAAATTTCATCATATTCTGATAAGTAGAAGTATATAAAGTACAAAAAATACCAACCCATAGTGTTTCTTATCACAGAATCCAAATGTGAACTTTGAACATAAACTTAGAAAAAAAGAGGTGGAGTTGAGGGAGGTTATAGGCAATAGGATGGGGAAGAAAACCCTAGAAGAAAGAAGGGGAAATATAGGGTTTATAGGGGGGAGATTTTACCTCTTATATAGTCCAACAATCCAGCTGTTAAATCGCTTTCAACTTTCCAGGTTCTCAAAATTCAGCAGCTTGATTCTTCAATTATGTTAGATATTCTAGCAACAAATAAAGAGAGAAATATGGAGAGAAAAAGAGAAGGAAAATAAGGTAAGATATATTGGAGAAAGAAGAACAATAGGTAAGAGAAGATGGAAGAAGAACAATAGAGATAAGAGAGAAGAGAAGAAGAAGAGACTAGGGATGAACCCTAGGGGCAAAGTTCAAAATGTCAATGTCGGTCGGGCCAAAGTAAGATATATCGGAAATGCCGAAAAAAAATATTGTACAAAATGTAGAAACTTAGGAAATATATTCTAATCTAACTACATAAGCATAAGGGAACAAATAAATTCATTAAGAATGATAGCTTATTTTAATATACTTGTATTATAATATTCATAATAAATTCGCATGCATTTATTAGGATATTGGTACATAATGCTTGACAAACATATTATAATCTAACTACATAAACAAAGAGAACAAGTCGATTCCCTTCCTTTTTTTCCTTCTTCTCTTCAATTTTCCTCTCCCTCCTTTTATTTTCTTTGGAATTTATCGTTTTTCACATGATCTTTTAGCATTACCCAGTGTCGATATTAGGCAATAACACACTGGGAAAGGGAAATATTCGTTCAAACACGTCAACATTGTACATCATGTCAACCGAAAATTGAAGTGTTATAATGTAGTTAATGTTTCGTGTCGGTGTAGGTAATATGTCATGTCAGTCCTAATAAACAAGGACATGTGTCGGGCGACATACAAAACATTTGATACCATGCCTAGGGGTATTCACAAGGCTACACCATGGGAAGGGAAGAAAAAGGAATAAAACACGACACCAAAAACTAAGTTTAATTCATAAATTCATTGTCTACCAATACATAAAAGGGAGAGGATTGTCTGCTGGTGAATCAACAGGAACTTCCTGCTGATTTAACCACACAGCGACACGTATCCGATTTGTTTTTGGTAAATTGTTCCTGTTGAGTATTGTCAATCCCACGTCAGAGTGTGTGGGGAGGTGCAAGTTTTTGTGACCAGCTGAAGGACGAGAAAGAACTTTAAAGTAATCAAGATCGAGTCTTAAGGACCTACATCATAGGCAAAGGGAAGCTGAAGCAGACAAGTGATTGAAACAGGTAAAACATGAATGTGACGAGCCAAGCCTAGGTTTGTGGACTTAGAACTCACCCACACAACCATAAAAGTGGCCTCGCAGCTAATCCAAAAGACCCAAAGAGAAAATTGAAATCAAAAGAGACAAAACTGAAAAAGCTGGATTTGAGACTGGTCCTAATTTATTTAGGATCAGTCACGTAGGACCCGTCATGATTTAATCATGATCGATCACGTAGGACCAGTCCTAAACAAACTGGGATCGGTCCCCAGCGGCAAAAGTAGAAAATTTCCAAATCCAAAATCTCGTGAATCTTGGAATTTATTGGGGATTTTGTGACTGTTTGAGGCTCGAAACGCTAATGATTTTAGGGCCATTTTAGGACCCTAAAAGCGTTGAAAGAGACATTGAATGATACGACAAAAACTTCATTGAAAGTGAGGAGAAAACGGTTGTCTAAGAACCGTTATTGCATGTGATCCTTGAGAAATCATTGTGCTGCATACAAGAGGGGCTGTTGGAATTGTTCTACGTTGAGTGTTCGAAGTGGGAGAATGAGGCTTAGGTTCAGACCTACAAATCCGTGGAGAAAGCTCTGAGAGTGACCAATCTCCCATGTATTTTAATACTGTGGTATCTGAATTTATTTTATCCGTTACATAATAGTATTGATGTGCATATATTTGAATTAAATGGATAAAATACTTGAGCAAACTGTTATCCTTTGACTAAACTTGCTTATTGAGAAGTATCATTAATAGAAGAGATCTGACCCTTCGTTTGAACTGATCTAAACTAGAACATATGCCTTTCAAGAGGCACTTATATGTAACAAAATTAATTACTTGATTTCTAATCACTTAGCAAATTTTGTGCCTTTGTCGGAGTCACTGGAGGCATTCTTTAATCATTGCCGGAGACACTGAGGGTTTACACTCAGTTTGCCAGAGTCACCAAACTGGTAGTAGTGTAAGGTTTTTGTGATTAATTTTCCTTTGTAATATGTTGTTATTATTAATAAAATTAATCCGCTCTGTGAGGAGCTTTCTATAATGGACGTAGGCACTCTTGCCAAACCACTTTAAAAAGAGGTGTCTATCTATTCGTGTTTGATTTTCCTGTGCATCTTTATTTTTACAATACCTTAAAATCTTGCATTGAATATTTGTTATTTGAATGGTGATTGCGCTTTGACAACAAGATAAAAATTAAACAAAAAATTGTTCTTGTCATCCAAATAGAATTAAACTTTAATCTTACTTTAGTCGAAAATTTTAAAAAGGTCAATTAATAATTGTAACATCCTATTCACTCCCCCCCCCCCTCTAGGATAGTGGGACTGGAATTTCAGCTCCTGATTTTTTTCATCCTTTTCTAACAAATACGTGTCAAGATGTGGCTAAACTCAGCAAGAAGTTCCTGCTAATTCACCAACAGACGATCCGCTCGCATACAAAAAAAATGTGTAGCCTTTTATATAGGCTCAAAACACTAAGGCATTGTCTGTTACAAGGTAAACCATGGGAAAATGATGGAAATTGTACTTTAACCCCACTTTCATGTTGTATGCATGGGGATACCAGATGGGACAACAACAACAAACAACCTTATCCCAACTATTTGGGATACTACATGGGAAAACTTGGTAAAACTACCAAGGGTGTTGAACATTTCCCATGTTTTCCCATTTCTTCATATATTTGCTCATTCACCTATTCCTTACCAAAAAGGATGAGAATAAGAGGGGAAGGGAAGGAACAATAACTTTTCTTTTCTTTCCCCTCTCTCCTTTTCTAAGGCTGTTTTACTTTTCCCTCCTTTTCCTATGGTTTACCTTGTAATAGACAAGGCCTAAGAAAATAGCAAGAACTATAGTAGAAAGTCCTAAATTAACTACCATATTTGATACTTAAGACTTTCCTAAACTCAAAACTACTATCATATTGACTTTATAAAAACAAACTACTTAAAAGTAAGTCCTTCTAGCGGATTTTGTCCAGTACTCCAAAAGGGGCCCACTTTGACTTGTTGACTTGTTAAAATTACTAAAATACCCTTGTCAACAATGCCATATTACAAAAATACACTTATCCTAAAAAACTCCCAAATTTAACTCGTGGCACAAAAGACCTTACATGATTATTCCACCCCTTAAAGCACTTGAAATAACCCATCTTTTGGCTCCATCTTGAACTTGATTCTCATGTGGATTGGCACATACAATAACCTCTTGATTATGTCATCATCATAGTAGAAGACTCTGAATTCATTACAAAGACAAACAAGCCAACAAATCTACCACAATCACTAATGAGGCATAGGAATATACAGAACATGCATATCAGCAGCTTTCTATGTTTATAATCATGGAAACAATACAAGACATATGTGACAAATCTACCATCAGATAGATGGGCATATACATAGAACATGCATATTGGCAACTTAATGTACTAGTAATGGATGAGGCATGACATGAAAGAAGTGATAAATTTTCCATTAATACTGATGGAACATACATACTGAACTTGCATATCAGCAGCTATTTCTGTGCCCATACCTGAGAGAATCAGCTAGAAATTCCTAGTAGATAGTTCCACTTACACAAGTACAACATAAAAAACTAACAGTAGCTAAGCAAAGATAGGAAAATCAATACGCTTTTTGCTCAGGATTTCCAAAGAAAGAACAGGAAGGAAATATGACATGGAATGAGGGAAAAAGAAAGCAGAGGTATGAGGATGAGAACAGTAATAGAAGGTAGGAAAAAAAAGGCCTGGAACACATTGTGCATCTCATGAATATTTAATTAAGAACGATTAGATGCATAGGTACTAGACACATAGCTGATAATGTTCAGCATAGAAAAAAGGGATCTACTAAAGACAAATCCATACACAAAAAATAAGCAGCCATTCCATTTTCACATTATAGGTCATGTGAACAGTAACAAACTACTTTGGCTGATACTCATGTCCAATTTGGAATAAATGGATCAAGTACGCTTGACAAATACTGTGAGGTCATTAACTTTGGCATCATTGTTGTGAATAGTGATGTTTGACTACAATGCATGCATGACAAGAATGTCAGGGGAGTAAATCATAAAAAAAAAAAAAAAGAATGTCAGGGGAACATAAATTTATATGTAGAAGCCAATGTCCCACAAAGCTTCAGCACCATTTTTGTTTTATGTTTTTGGAGTAGTACTAATCCAATATAATTGTTGATAAATGGTTCACTTTAGTAATAAAACATATAACCCACCACTTTTGCGCCTGCCCATGCCATTCACCTCTCCACAAGCGATTAACTTTGGCCTTCACCGCAGGAGGGAAATCATAAGTCAACCAATTCGGAACCTGCTGATACACAACTTTAATCAGAAGTCCAAAAAGCCCACTCATAATTTTGATTCAGTTCACTTATTAAACCAGAAATGGCAGAGTGACAGATCAAATCCTACTATCCTGGTATATATATATATATAATCCTATCTTCACTGTTAAAATATTCTTCAAAAGCGAGAGAACTATTTTTTAAAGCTATTGCTACATTTGAATAGTTTGCCAACTGGGAGATAAAATATCAAGGAGAGAAGCTAACAAGCCTGGCAATTTTGTATATCTTTTAATCAAAACAAAATAATTTTTGTTTTGTCACTCATTCCCAAGCATGCCATCCAATTTTGCAGAGGATGATGTTAGAGGTTGTAGATTTGAGTCTTCTGACAACATAAAAAGGGGCAAAAACAAATATCCCCATCATTGATGATAGTGGGAAGAGAAGGAAATCCATAATGAAAGAGGGACAAAAGTGTTAAAAAAAATGTTAGAGGTTGTAGATTTCCCATGGCTTTCAGGTCACAACTTGTAACTAAATTGACTCATGTAGACCTCTGTTTAAAGCCAAACTAAACAAAAAAATATCATGAAAGAAGGTTTGTTTATATGCTATATAGTTGACAAAGGGACCAGCAGATGACCACAAGTAGCTATCAGTGCTGTCCTACTATACCTATTACTTCATGCTTCACGAAACAAACACAAAAATGGACAATAATTATCTTATTTTTCTTCCCTAGTACTATTCTTTGATATCATGTTGCTTGAATAAGTAACTGCCTTTCCTTTTCATTTTTCTCAAAATGGAGGAAGCTAAAGGTTTTCATCTTGATGGCATTTAATTGAGTGCCAGGGCACTAACATAACTCAAAATCATAAGAGCAGTGATGAGGACATCTTGCCACATGGCAAGCTTAGAGGGTACCAACGCCAGAGTAGAGTTCCCCAAAGCCTTTACATGGACCAGGGACTGTTCGGAGTCCATTGCTTCGATTGAGAGGCGATTCGGAGCTGATTTGAACATGGTGCACTTCTCGAGGCATGTGGAGCCCACTTGTCCATGTGAGTGGGTCCACATGTGGGTATCATTAGTGTATCATGATTGGTGGACTTTTATTTCAGCTTTAGGAGTCATTTTCTATTTTTTTGCATTTTATTTTAGTTTTTTTGAAAAAAAATTTGTTGTAGGGGTATGTTGGTCATTTTTTTTTATTTTTGAGGGGCTTGTGTGCAAAATCAGAATTTGGGAGTTCTAGTTTAGGCGAATAAATACATGTTGCACATAAGAGAGTCCTTTTCTATTTAACTTTTGTTTCTTTTATTTTATTTGGACTCTATTTCCAATTTAAGAAACCTAATGTAATTAAGATTTGAATTTTTTATAAATAAAGAAGGGTTGGTAGTGCAGACCTAATTCACACAGAAAAAAATAAAAATTTTGAAAGCCAAAGTTGCTTCTTCTCCAGCCGATTGCATCTCTTTGGGGTTGCTAGGGTTCTCTCTCTTGGTTGCCTTGCCAAAGGACTTGGGTTGGTGAATTCCTCCAAGGTAAGAGTTACTCATTTATCTTCTTCTTATTTCCCCTTCTCTTTTCTGGTTTTTCTTGGTCTCCACACTTCCCCACAATCTCCAAAGCTTTCTTTTCATCAAAAGCACAATCCCACAGCCAATCTACACCATACGACCACTTCTTTTCCACATTTTTTTGCTTACTTATCAAAACCAACACCTATATTACCTCACAGTTGTACCCTTCCCTGCAGAAACAAAATTTTGAATTCAAGAATTCCTGAACTCTCACCCAAAACAACTGTTTTTTTAATTTTTTTATCCTAATCCATCTCTTTTCTTCATCTAAACCAACCGCCCACCATAAGTTGTACCCTTCATCCATCTTTTGTATCTAAACCCTATCACCATCTTCCAAACTTGTTGTCCCTGCAAAACCCTAAAAGAAACCTCTGTCCATAATCTTGAAAATTCAAGAAAACCTATTAGAAACCATCATTTCACTCCCCATCTTTTTCCTACCCAATCGGTCACTATTAATCTTTTCTTTCGATCTTC
Organism: Platanus orientalis; assembly: GCA_025762735.1. NCBI lineage: Eukaryota > Viridiplantae > Streptophyta > Magnoliopsida > Proteales > Platanaceae > Platanus > Platanus orientalis. The sequence goes on along the minus strand of JAOXJP010233280.1, from coordinate 973 downwards.
CTGGCAATCAAACCCCATCACAACCCACCTAAACTTGTTTTCTTCTTACAATTACATATAAATTTCATTCTTGAATCTGGAAATCTATCAAAAATTCTGACCAACAACCTAATTACTTACTTTCTTTAGTAATTTTCTCAAATGACATATTCCTCATAACCTGTGGTTAACCTAATTCATTACCCATCACTATTTTAGGGCTTAGACAAATCAACCTTAACACTTTTGATCAATCAGGTACTTCCTTACTGTCCAAAATCATCTTAGGCCAAAATCCTAGCTTTAGTCCTTTTTTTTTATGGGTATTTGTGATATCTTTATAAAGGGAACATCATCCCTAAGTCTGCTACTGATCAGGTGCAATATTCTCTTCAGTTTTGGTTCATTTAAATCCAAAATCCATCTTAGCTCACCATACAGCCAGACTTGTATTGCCCAGTGTGGACATCGCGGAAAGACCAGGTGGTCTGCCCGCCCCACTTCGAGGAAACGTGCCCAACTGACTTGGGTCGGCCTCTAGGCTTTGATTTGGAGTCGTTACCAATTCGGGTTTTTATAGACGGGGTTGGACGTCTGCCTCCTTTCCAGGGGAAAGAAGGATAACGGACCTTGCGGCCCTGGCTAGACTTGAAAGTCTAAGGATTGACTCTTGGACTGGTTTGGTTTTTCAGAAATTTGAGTAAGCTGTTTGGTTGCAATTAGGGAAGGTGTTAGGCACCCTAATTACCCACCTTTTCAAGATAGCTCCTCTAACCTAGCAATTTTCAAGTTCCAGTAAGCAAAAACAATTGGTTGAGACTCTTGATCAATTTATGAATTGTATGCCTGAAATAAGATGTACATCTGAACTCAGCGTGTAGGGCTGAATTTGGTGGTACGCCTGAATTTAGACTATACGCCTGACTTTTAGGTATGCCTGAACTTTATGTACGCCTGAACTTTAGGTACGCCTGATCTTTCACAGGGGTAAAAG
>JAOXJP010233279.1:0-10341 GCA_025762735.1 Platanus orientalis | reverse complement strand
GAAGGCCAAAATTGACCTGAGTGGAGGTAGTAAAGAGGGACATGGCAGCTTGTAATTTAACGGCAGATAAGGCCCTAGACAGAGTGGAATGGCAAAACAGGATTCGTGTAGCCGACCCCAAATAGTTGGGATAAAGCTGTTTGTTGTTGTTGTTACCTTGAAATCTACTTGATTAGAGAGTAGGAATCCTTTTTATATTTTCTTAATGCTTTGAATAACTGCCTTGGATATCTAATTGCATTTGAATTCCCTTGTATGCTGCATCAAATCTCTTTCCAGTCGCTTTGGAACAATTAGTAGATTATGTAGAAGAATCGTTCTAATTCTAGCGTTGGCATGCTATTGGGTGGTGGTCCCGCTTGTTGGGTCAAGTCAGTATGTTCTAAGAACTATTAAAATTGTCAATCTCATCGATATTATTAATCTCATAAGTATCATACCAAATCCCTAATGCGATCCCCTTTCGTGTCTTTGCATTATCTTTCATATTTAAACTATTCACTCCCTTCTATGTGACTTTCTACAGCCCATCTAAGTGATGTGTGCAGTACAAAGGTCATGATGCAAAACTCTTGTGGCTCATTCTATTGGTTCATCTAATCATGCTAGGCTAAAAGATAGAGTTGCTGTACTACTTGACTGTTAAGAAAAGAGCCACAATTAGAACTAGAAGACTCATTGGTGCGAGAAATCCCAAGAGATTGTAAAATCCTCCAGGTTATGGGCCCTACCTATAAAACTCAGTGCTCTTTTATTTTACACACAACATGTGTGATAAATTTCATCAAATTAATCAGAATGGATTGATATTAATCCTAGTGTACAGAAACACCCAGAAAACCCAGTCTGGTTGATTGGAATGAAAATCCTAGCTAGGGTTTACTGACTAAAATGAATTCAGGGGAAAGTGGTTCTGTGAGTGTGTTCTATTCCCAAAATTTCAGACCAAGGCATTCCAATCTTTTCAAACAGACCAAAAAAACATATAGGTTTTTTCAGAATTTCGGCACAGTAGAATAATTTAAGATGGTTAAACTTCAATTAATCAATAAATTCAATCTGTTGAATACAAAATACAGCAATCAAAGTCTCCATTAGATCTAGACTACCACATGATTCAGGTTTAAAGGTGTAAAATCAAAATTCCAAAGAAGAAAAGGAAAGCAACTCAGGTACAACTGAAAGTAGAGACTATTAATGGCTGCAACTATATATACTAGGGTTTCCCACTGATGCAACTGCAAGGAAGAATAAAAGAAGCACCAACTTCAATTCAGAATTCATTAATAATATGCCAATATACATACAAGCCAGACCTTCCCATGGCCATAAAATTCCTGTAACATTAATTAGAAATTAAATGAAACTTCCTAAAACTAGTTTGAGGAAATTGGAACTTACTAAAATATCAAAATCGTACTTACCTTTGAGAGAATTAGTAACTTATCCAATAAAAACTATTCTTGGGAGAAAATTAGAAGTAGACCCAAATTCGACTTCTTTCATAAAGAATTTAGGAACTCTCCCAAGTTAACCTTGATGTGACTCGGACTAAGAGAGAATTTAGAACTTTCCCCTACATAACTGCCACCCAGCCTAAATCCTCCCTATAATTAATTAAAACCCTTTAATAAAAAATAAAAATTACAACTTAGGGACTGAAATTAAAAAATGGTAATACTGCTCCTGCTGTAAAAACTCAAAATATATAAAACATATTCTAAAACACTTTAAACAATATAAAATTAAAGAGCTATTTTCAAGTGCCCCCACTCAATCTCTTTTAATAGTCCCAACTTCTTCTCTTACAGAAAGCATTTCTTGCTTTCTAGGCTGGTAGGTACTCCTGCATCACTATTTTATCTGCTGTAACCCTCTCTTCTGCCAATGGTGGACTGTTGCAAAAAAAATCCAAGAGAAGCAATGTTTCTTTGTGCATTTTTCAAACACTTAGTTTCTGCTAACACATTGCAAATTGCCTGAGACTGAGTATTTTTCAGATGTAAATTTCAACAGTAATTCATGAGCCTGCAAGACCCAGTGCTCATGATGGTGTGAAATTTGAGGTTGCAGATCGGACCTGATCCATTGCTCTCAACCCATAAGAGGACCTGACTGCTTGCAAAGTACATGGATTTACCTGGACTGTCAAAAAGGAATATTGTGACCTTAGGATTTGCAGTGATGCGCAAGTCCAAAGTACAAAATGCACCTTAGGGGCACTTGCCCATGCGCGCATGCATTTAGAACCTTCTAGACCGTCACACATGTGAGTGTTCCAGGAGACACTAGCATAGTGAGGGAGTTAACTTATGTGCTTGAAAAGTTTTCTTCTCCAGACAATGTGATACTAAACTTTTAAGAGAAGAAAACACAGCCATCTTTACTACAAGTTTTAAACAGAGAAGTCATGGATTCAAAACCCTTCAACCACAAACCTTTCACAAAAACTGAATAAATAACTAATTTAAATAAATTATATTAATAACAATAACAAAAGTTCTTTTTAATTTGAATCGTAACAACAGGATATAACACCCTTTATCAAAGTCCATTTTACGCCCTTTTAATAGCATGATGATGATTTTTTATCGAATCTTTCTACTACTAGATCCTAAATACTATTGGATACCCACCTTGCTCATCAAGAAATGTGTTTTTAAACCAAGGGTGGTGCTGATTTCAGGAAAAATTCTAAAGGTGTGCAAACTGCTGTAAGTATCCTTTCCACTTAAATAACTGAATCTCTTTATTACATTATTGGATTTGGTTGTGGAGGTAACTCTTTTCTCTTGTGAGGAAGGAATAACTTTTGAACTACTTTATTACATTTTCAATTAATCATTAATTTCAAAAAAAGATCATAAGATAATGAGGTGATAGTGCTTCTTTTTAAAGTTAGGTCCCATTGAAGTTACTTCCATTTTCATCATGTGGGGGGATTCAGAAAGAGAAAATAGAAGGACTTTCAAAGATGGTAATTGTGCTCTACCACAGATCTGCATGGATAGTGGAATCCTCTTGAATTGGTCCTTTGTCTTGAAGGAATTTAGAGATTTGGATCATCCAAGCTTTTGGAACAATCAGGTTTCAGTGTTGTGGGAGGGGTGGAGGGATATGTAATCACAATGTTGATATTGTACACTTTTTGTATCTTGTGGAGAGAAATTGTCCCCATGTACGGATCTTTTTCTTGTTAATAACATTTTTTTTTGTTATATAAAAAATATTAATAATGCATCATGAACTAGACAATCAACTATCTCTTATTATTTTCCATTTATGTATTCCAGAGATTCTGTTATTTGGATCTGAGATATAGAGATACTCAATTTTGCACATATGGCTCTGAGATTATTTATCAAAAAAAAACTCATGTATGTCTATGTAGTTGTAGTTGATGGTTGCTGAACTTCACATAAGCACACTTTTCAGGTAGATTCTGAGAGATCTTATCATCAGAGTGTTGCTGTTATTCTAGAGAAGCTCCATGCTGAGGTGTGTAACAGTTGCACCCTGGCTCCCATTCTACCCTAGAGAATCTATACAGTTGGTCTTCTATGGGGCACCTGCACCTTTTTTTATTAGCTAATACGATTGCATTACCTACATATTTATTCTTTCTGTGATGAAAATAATATAAATTCTATACTTGCTGGAAATAGATGGTTCTGGAGAAGCAGCACAGTGAGTCTGCATCACAATCACCAACTACGTTAACAGATGTGCATATTCCACGTGCACATGCAGATGCTAATTCCAATGGGTCTGGTGATCTTGGACCTGCAACTGTAAAGGACACATATTTTATTGCAAAAGTAAGTCCTATAACCCTTAAATGAGTCATTGTTTCATAGAATCTAGTATTTTTTGATAGGCTGAAATTATATTGAGTTAGCTCCAAACACGTACAAGTGCTTATTTACAGATTTGGTAATAGATTCAATTTGTAGAATTAACTTCATTGTTTAATGAGTTTGTTGGCTTGTTCTCCTCATGCTTAAGTGTCTTGGGCTCTTCCTCGGATCTGATACCAAGTTGGTTTGGTATGTGTGATGGAAGTGAGTGCTATGGTTTGGATAGAATGAAGGAGTAGAGTTTTGGGAAAATGTATGGGATGAGTAGAATTCTCTCCCATTCCTTTTATTATAAAATGTATAAGATCATACACTATATCATATAATATAGTATACCTATACCATACCAAACTCCAAAGCATACATAAAGTAAATATTACAATAATGTCATCCTTCATGTATACATATATTCCTACTAATCCATGCAATTGTTTCTCAGAAATTCCTTAGAGCCCCTAGAGCCGGTAATGAACTTTAGTAAAAAGAAGCAGAATTTTGTCAGCATGACCGTGAGGTTTAGCATTAAGTTCTTATCTCACCATACCCATGTATAGATATGATGCATAGATACAGGTATGAAGTTCAGAATCTGACTCAGATATGAAGAGTTGGATTATGCGAACCCTGAAATATTAGGATTCATGGAGATGGAAATCTGTTTAAATAACATTCGTAAATATCATCATTTGCATCCAACAATAAGCATTATATTGGATAATACAATAAGATATACCTGGAAACAAAGGCATGCATAAATGTAATCATGTCTTTGCCAACATAGAAACTTTCCATAGGAAAAAAAATATAGAATATGTAGTAGATCTAGACTTAAACATATAATGAGAGAAAGAAACAGGAAATCTAAGATTGTTGTACCATCCATGGAGTTTCGGAATATGATATTTGTCCAAGACGAATACTTCATTCATTTAAAAGATTCCATGCAACCTAACTTTTGAGTTACAAGATGATAAGCAGTCAAAATCTTGTGAAGTAGGCTACATGCATAGCCAGTTATTGTGATGTGGGACGCGAAACGGCCCTTACTCAAATTTGATGGGCTTCTTCTGGGATATTTTGAATATTTTGGGGTTTGCAATAGTTCTTAATTTTTTTATTTTTTTTTTCAGTTTTGGGTTATTTTAAGTTAGTTTATTGTTAATCAATTTGGGAGTTTTTATTTAATTCCAAGTAGAATAGATTTTAATTATTTTTTATGAAGGTAAATGATCTATTGACTCTATTTTGTCACTTTTATTTAGACATTATTTTGGTGCATCATAACCTTTCGATTTAGCTAATATCAAAAAAAAAAAAAAAAAACTTTCCATTTAGCATGATTTTGGCATCATTTGAAAGGTTATCTAATTACATTTCCGATGAGTCCAAGATCTTGTGAATCCAATGTACAACAACAACAACAACAACAAACAACCTTATCCCAACTATCTTGTGAATCCAATGTGATTTAGGAAAATTATTGTTAACAGCAAACTAACCAACTCTCTCCAAACCTTAAGGTGTTTGGAGAACACTGTTCTCTCCTAGGAACACTTTGGGAACCAGGTGTGAGTCCACAATTCATGCACACACGTGCAATACTACGTCTTGGAGGATACTTTTACTTCCATGGGGATTCGAACTCGTGACCTAACCTAGCTATGATACCATGTTAACACTAAACTAACCAACTCTCCCCAAACCTTAAGGCGTTAGGACTTAGGAGAGACAAATGAATATACTTCAACAGTTATGACTTATGACCATGGCAGGGGGTATCACTTTAAGAAGAATATTACCTATTTTAGAGTTTTGTTTTAGTTGGTTTCCCAAATTTGAGTCAAAGTTGAAGTCCAATAGAAGAAGTGTGGTCTATATATACCCCTATGTACCTCAATTTTAGTATTGAATGAATGAATTTTTTTAAGAATAATTTGCTAAAGCTCTTACAACAACAACAACAAACAGCCTTATCCCAACTATTTGAGGTCGGCTTTGCTAAAGCTCTTACATGTGTAAATTCCTCCTATCCAAGGTGTGATTGCCTTCTTCTATAATCTTCATCGGAAGGTATATTCTTGAATTACTACTCACAAATCTTTTTTTTTTTGATAAGGAACTAAAGCTCTTACATTTGTAAATTCCTCCTACCCAAGGTGTGATTGCCTTCTTCTATAATCTTCATCAGAAGGTATATTCTTGAATTACTACTCACAATTTTTTTTTTTTTTTTTGATAAGGAAGATACATTTTTATTGAAAGATCAAAAAAAGCAGGTTACAAAAGGCAACATGAAAAATGCCAGCCGAAGGAAAACACTTTTGAGGAACATTAGACTGTCCCTTTCAAGAAGCCACTGAAAATATTTGACATCCCTAAATAAAGGCAGGAGGTGGCCAACCCAACCTGCTAACAGAGACAAAAGCTTATCTGGGCCAAGGGGGGAGTCCTTGTTTTGGAAAATGCAAGCATTCCTGGTCGTCCAGATATACCACCAGATGATGAATGGAAGAATCTTCCAAACTACCATTCCTTGTTGGGACAGCTCGTTTGGACCCAAGCTCCACATTCACACAAGGTCCTGGGATGATCTTGGCATCATCCAAGCCATCTTAAAACACAAGAAGGACCAGACTGTGGCTAATTTGGGGCAGTGCATAAATAGATGATCTGCTGATTCAGAATCGTCTTGACAAAGCTTGCATCTGTTAGGCCGCTAGAATTCTCATGATACAAGGATGTCGATGGTAGGCACACGATTCCAAAACATCAATCACATGAAAAAGGCCACCTTTGTTGGGAGGATAGGAATCCATATGAGGGGTGGGGAATTTATTTATATGTTATTAATCTCTTGCTGAGTTTTGTGGCTCTTCATGGGATTTCTCATCCTCTTTCTTGATGAAATTTCTCGTTATCAAAAAAAAAAAAAAAAAGGAATCCATATGAGATTCATCAGAATATCATCAACTCATGTTGGGTCAATGGCATATATGCTGACCTAACCGAGAGCTTCCTTTTCGGATCCTGACTGCCAATCGTCCCTCATCAGAAATCCAACATTGGTCTAGCTGGGAGGTATGAGTTGTCATAGACTTCATTTCCCAATCATTAATTCATAACTTACTATTTACGTGTTACAGTTCACAGCAACTTCCTCTCTTTCTTGATCTTCTACTTCTTTCTACATCATCTTCTCCCTTCTGAATTTCTCTGTTCTCTGTGATATTACTTTATTACGGTAGCCCATGTTCATGACTCCTTAACCACATGGTTGATCAATCTTACCGCAAATTGTATCGTCAAACCTAATCCCTTGTAAATCCTATTTATTCTTATTTAAACCTAATCATCTTCTACAAATTTTATACTTTTGTAAACCTAAACTAAAATTAGTTCTTTTTCTTTCAACCAGAACCTATTTTAATTACTTTCTAAACCTAAAAGGATCTTTTTTTTACTAGCCAATTAAACATTAATGAATTCTTGTTTGGCTAGAGGCTTAAAGCCCTAATATTTTTACTGTGTAGTCTAATTGTTCCTACACCAAATTTGATATCAAAGCCAAATCGGCACTGTGAGTACAAGAAGAGGAAGATATTTTAAAGGTAAATTGATTAACCAATAGTGAGATGAATTCATTTTCATGATTATGGAGAAAGTTAATGCTTTAGAGGTCAAGTTTCAAGATCTACAAAGGGTTGCTCCTTAAATCTACAATAATATAGCAAGTGTCACATATGGTGCTTTGTCTAGTCCACAAGGAATAGAGGAGAACAAGTTGAGGATAATTTTCCACCAAGGAGTGTGTACCTTCACCAACTTATAATTATTTGGCCCCATGGTGATGCGGACAACATTATGTGACTTATTTATGTGCCCCCACATAAGAGGGCCAAATTTAACTAAAGCCTAAGAAGATTCCAACTTGAGCAAAAGCCCGAAAGTGGACCAAATCAAGGTCCAAGTAGCCATCAACTACTGAAGGTGCATACAAATCATCCATTTTAGGACCTCCACCACAATGTCATCCAATTTGAAAAGCACAGATCTAGCTATTAGAAGTTTTGATGGAGAGTGGGCGCCATCAAATTTGAGATCGAATTTCTCTCCACCCTAAGAGAATGATACGGACAGCATTATACAACTTATGTATGTGCCTCCACATAAGAGGGCCTGATTTAAAATTGAATCTCATATGAGAGTTATTAGGGTCATTTAGGGGTTGGGATTCATATGTAATAAGGCCAATTTTTTAGAGAGTAATCATGTCACTTACTTTTATCCCAAGTTTTCTAAGATCAAAACTTATCTTTTTGGCTTGATTTTGGTGTCATTAGAGAAGTTATTCAGTTACCTTTCTATTGAGACCAAGATTGTGCAAATCCGATGTGATTTGGGAAAGTTATGACCAAATTACTAAAGGGGTATCAATGAATGATGTGAATAGTGTTTTTAAAAGTTAGGTGGGTTAATAAGTGGTGTAGGACCATTTAGAGAGTTAATTGACAACCTCTCTAGGGGGGAGCTTTTCGTAGCTTTTAAATTTAGGAAAGTGTGATTTTTAACAAGTATTAGATTTTATAAAACTTGGCTTGCAAGTTTTGGATTTTTTGAAGTTTCTAATTTTAGAAACTTTCTAATTGTTTAAGGGTATAAGCCTATTTTAAGGCACCCTCTCCCTTAATAAAATGCAGTGAAGAATATTAAAAGTTTTGTGAATTTCGGGTGGTTTCCTAAGGTAGGCAGTGGGCCTTGTCTCTTTTCTCCCCTAGGGTGATTCCACCATTGGCTCCCTTCTCTATCTCTTCTAAGGTGCAGCCGCAGGCTCCCTCTTCCCTCTAATATATCTCTCTTATCTCTTTCTCCTTTTCTCTTAGTCCCTTATCTTTTGCTCTTTCTTTCTCTTCTCCTATCTTTTTATTCTTTTTCTTCCTTTAGAAAACCAGAATTTTCTAGGTTTTCAAAGTCTTAAAATTGCACTTTTCAAGAATTTTTATTTCTCTAATTCCTTTTAAGGGTATAATCCTCACTTGATCGTGATGTAGAATCTTGTTTACGTGTTGATGTAAAGGGGTGTAGGGGCATTTTGGTCCCTGCATTATATATATATATATAACTCCGCCAATGTTTGTATCTTCAGACATTGCTGGTCCCAAGCCTGGATAGAGGAGGAAGGTTGGTGTCTGGTTGAGAATTGACTATAACAACCCACTAAAACCATTTAAACATGAATCCTGGAAATATGTTATTTCAATCTAATACTAGGGCGTTTCCTTTAAGCGACTCGTGTCATTCCCCGGATGTGGCAAAAAATTGGCGAGGGGCACCTCATTCCTCGGATGTGGTGAAAAATTGGCAAGAGACGTTGCATCGGCGCTCAGATGCAATGATAAGTATGCAAGGATTCCCACACCATGAACGGGTGTGGATAATGAAATTAGTCTAAGAGAGTAGGATTTGCTTAGCAACTTGGAACATAGCAACCTTAACAGGTAAGAGTATAACGTTAGTGGACACTGTGAAAAGAATGAGAGTTAATATTGCTTGTCTACAAGAGACTAAATGGAAAGGAAAAAAGGCTAAAGATATTGATGGCTTTAAACTTTGGTATACAGGAGAAGCCAATAACAAAAATGGAGTAGGAATAATAGTAGATAAAGATTTAAAAGAGGAAGTTGTAGATGTTAAGAGAATAGGTGATAGGATTATGGCAATTAAACTTGTTTTAGAAAAAGAGATAATCAACATAATTAGTGCTTATGCACCGTAGATAGGACTAGATGAAATTACTAAAAAACAATTTTGGGAAAACATGGATGGATTAGTTCAAGGAATTCCTGAGTCTGAGAGAATATTTATAAGAGGTGACTTAAATGGACACGTAGAAAAACTAGTGGCGGATATGATAGAGTACATGGAGGATATGGATTTGGAGAAAAGAATGCGTCTGGAGAAACAATCCTAGAATTTGTAATGACGTATGATCTTGCTATAGCAAACACATACTTCATAAAGAAAGAGGACCATTTGGTTATTTTCAAAAGTTGGTAAAAAAGAAGTCAGATAGACTTTTTTCTTACTAGGAAGCTAGAAAGGTCAATATGCAAGGATTGTAGGGTTATTCCAATGGAGAATTTGACCACAAAAAATAGGCTAATGGTGTTAGATGTTTGTATTAAAAGATAGAAAAGAAATAAACGAAAAATTAATTATACAAGAATTAGATTGTGGAACCTAAAATATGAAAAGTTAGCAAATTTAGAGATAAATTGAAAAATGAGGGGAAATGAAATTTGGAAGAAGATATAAATGTCATGTGGAATGAAATAGATGGGTACATTAAAAGAGTAGCAAAAGAGGTTCTTGGAGAATCTAGAGGGAAAATGCAATAATCTAAAGAAACTTGGTGGAATGATGAAGTCCAAAAAACCATTAGAGATAAAAGATATTGTTATAAGAATTGGCAAAAGACTAAAAATAT
>JAOXJP010233278.1:0-10341 GCA_025762735.1 Platanus orientalis | reverse complement strand
TATATATATATATATATATATATATATATATATATATATATATATATATATATATAGTAACCCGTGGCTCAGGTTCACTTAACAAGCTCAATTGGAGGCTCAGCTTAACTCTACAACTTGAAATCAGGCTCAAGCCAAGTTTGAGCTGAGCCAAACTAAGTTGGCTCATTGACAGACACTGGCAGCGCAAGGTAGAAATCCCACATTTATAGTACGATCCATACCCTGCTGTAAAAGTGGGATCTCTACCGTGCAACACTCTTCATGTGCTAAACATATGTCGCACTAATACTTCCCTTGAGATTAATCAGAAATTTCTTAAGACATTTTTTTCATGCTTTGAACATAGATATGATAATTACCTGTTTGGGAAGAGTTCGAACTCCCAAAGCCCTCGTCACAAAAAATTTGCTACAGGCCTACAGCGCTTGTCAGGTTATACCATGTATCCTGACTAGGGTGTTGTATCTATTTAGAGGCAAATGTATGAGAAAGTGTATGGTTTTGTCATTTTTTTCACAAATTTGTTTGTCTACTATACAGTAAAATGGGGGAAAACCATTCAACAAAGAAATCTTGATAAACAAAACTTTCTCACCTTTTGCTAACACTCTTATAAACTATTTTGTTGCCCATCCTTCCAGATAAAAGTAAAATGTGAAGAAGTAAAATGAAAGGCAACTGTTTCATACTTTGCTGGTTTTTGCTAGCAGACATGCATTAACACAAAAATGATGATTTTTTCATACTTTACTTTACCACCTATTCCCATAGTGGGTTTCCGAGTCTCTTCCTATTGTGGGCAATGGGTATCTACATAAATGCACAGGAATCAAAGAAAGGTATTACAATTAATACACAGTAATAGAATATACAAGAAAGAAGTCGCCAATGGGTGCAGAGTAACCTAGTATAGATTTAGAAAGCAAATCCTCTGCAACAAGCTTAAGTAGCATTAAACAGAAACTGCTCTCAAAGAACATCTATACTAAAAAGTTGAAATTTCAACATTGGGTGGGAATTTGAATACCCATGTTGCATTGCAAACTTAAATATGGGCCCACTTTAAACCACTTGTCATTTTTTAGGGTAGTTTCCCTTTAATGTTATTTAAGCTTATTGCAGGGGATTTGTTTGCACATAAAAATCAGTTTATCATTTTTTAGGGTAGTTTCCATTTAATGTTATTTAGCAATTTAATACACAACCACCTCAATGTTGGTCGGTTGGGCAAGGAAAAATAATGATGCTACAAGAAAAAACAAAGTGTATTACATCATTATGTGGGAGAAAATATTTTGTTCCCAAATTTGTCTGTTCTTCATGTCCTTACATTATAGGCTGACACATGATTTTTTTGAATTTGGTGTCTCATTTTAGATACATACTTTTCATTTGAACATTTTTTTTATGGTTGCCCTTATTTTTGGGTACCTACTTTTTCATTTGAAAACCATTTTTACAGTTTTAACCCTATGCACCAAGCCTTTGTGTGTGGGGAAGACAAATTTGAGAACAGAACATTTGCTCCCCTAGTCCCTATCAATAATAATATTAGCAATTGGCTTCAATTTACATGACTTCTCACTCAGTAGAAGCTGAGAGAATGAGAAGGGATAAATTGCTGCGAGAAAATCATCTGCACTGGGAGTGTAGAGTGCATCCTCTCAAAGTGGGTGTGGCCCCCTTGCAAAAAGTGCATTGGGCCCATACACCCGTGTGAGAGGGCACCCTGCTCCCGGTGCGTGCAGAGGATCAGGCCCCTAAATTGCTGAATTCGACCACATTATTTTTTGTAAACTAGTTCATGGTTGGGAGGCGATTTAATGAATTAGGTATGTATGGTTTGTGAAGACATACAACGTACAGGTGATGTTATGCATATGTAGTACATTTACATCTCAAGCGCACTTGTGTCCTTCCTCGCTACTTTAACCCAAGTCAAATGCTTAAAAGTTGAAAAATAAAAATAATAAAGGCACCATTTGACTGGCATCATCTCATCTCTGTCTTGATTTTGAACACCAGATCATCAAGCCATCGTTTAGTTCCAATTGTACTTGTAAAGTCACACAATGAATTGGGACAACTCCATGCACATGGTTAGTGTTTGGACATGCAGTCTCGTGGTCCCATTGGCCTAAAGTTAAAAGAACCCATAATGAAGATTGAAAGAAAACCCTTAGCTGAATTTGCTTTTTATTCTTTCTTAATTTCTTTCTCTTATATATATATATATCAAACATTTTAAACTGTCCAAAAATAATCGAGTAGCAACCGTTTTAATGAAAACAAGTCATTATTTTGTGGACATTTATTGTTATAAAGGCTATTTAGAGAGAAAGAGATTGGAGAGCTAGTTACCAGTAGATGAGGGAACGGAATGCCTCATCGGTGCTGCCAGGGGAAAGGTGGTGAAGGACCCTTCTATATGTCTTCTAGGATAGTAAATATGAGTGGGTCCCTGGACCCTTAGCGGCTGGGGGACAGAAAGAGTTCCCATTGATGCTGCTGGAAGAGCATACCCATAATAATCTGAGGTGCCAATGGTAGATGACAACGTTCCGTACATTTGATTGTAGAATTGTGATTGAAGATGTGGGTTATAGAATGCCTGCCAACACCAAAATTCCATTATTTTCTCTTCTATTTCATACCCCTTTTTTTTCTTGAAATTTTTTAGATTTTGAGTTTAAAAAATTAAATAAGTTAAGGGTGAAGATGGATACTAACTTGGGGGTATCCGTAATCTGGTGTGAAGGTGGTGTACCTGCAGAAAGAAGATCGATAAAACTACAAGAGATGAATAATTTTCCTTTTCTTTTCTCAAAAATAAGAAAATGTAATGGCATCAGAGCTGGGGTTTGGTTAAACGGATTAATGATTATTATTATAGTATTGAACAGCACAGCTATTGTAGTGGATGCAGCAAAATAAATGTCACACCACTTAGTTGGTCCCAAATCAATGTCGAATATTTTCCAATTTACAAAGCTTTTATTGAGTGTCAGAGAAACGTTTAAGTTGAGTGACCAGACAATCACTTCTGGTTTTGGGTTATGCCTTGTGTGAGAGCTGGACCAGCTGGGTTGGATGCCAAACTTAAATGTAACGAAGATGGAGACAAAGAGAGACTGTTCTTTCCCATGTACCATAATATTAGGGCAAACACCATAAAATCTCTACACAGGTAAATTAAACTACATTGATGTGTTGTGAATGTCTATAGCCCGAGACATACTCAAATATTAAAACTTCTGTCCAAATTTGGCTGAAGTTATAAATTTTTGTATACATGTTGCGTTTAGAGGACTGTAAACTGCAGAGGATCTACCATGATATTGCCATGATTCTACATGCTCAACATGTAGCCACTCATGCATGCAAAAAAATTCTCTCATTGAACGTTAAAACTAACCATTCCAATTAGTTTTATAGGGAAAGCCTCAAACTGGAGAGATATGCTTGTGTCTATTCAGCATGATATTTCGATAGAAAAACAAATATTCAATGATGAAAAAGTGTCTATTTGCAACTATGAGCTAAAACCTAGTGTGTTGGGTTAAAAAAAATCAAATGTTGAAAAAGTGTATGTAGTGTCTAAGGTGAATTATAAGCTGACACGTGGTGGGGGGGTGCAAAAACATCTAAAAAAGTGTTCAGTTGAAAAAGAAGGTGTCCAGAAAAGTACACCAAATTCAAAAATACATCATACATCAATCAATGGCACACCTATAGAGGTCTGTGTCATCACAAACAATTATTCTTCAAAATAAAACACCCCCTTTTACCATTTATGAATTTACTGAGACACTCTCCATCAGGCATTATGATTGGAGATACATGTCTGTCAATGCACATTTGGCCCAATCAGTCCGACTAACTTAGATTATTGGCTTGCCTTTTTCCGGAGCAAATGTCCTGTCCAGGACCCCAGGGATGTCATATGGAATAAAATGGATGGGAATTTAAAATTTCATCCAGCCCCTACCCATTTTATTCAATGTAGAGTCCCCTAGTGTCTTGGACAGAACATTTATTTCCCTTTTTTCCCCTTGGCTTAAACGAAGTTTGTGCCAAACCCCTAGTATAAATTGGTAATTATCAACTCACTGCTCTAAAGGTGATCACAATCACTTATGTGGTTGTGATAGGCCCATTTGCACTGTAAAGAGATTTAGAGCTGTAGATGATTATCTCTGCCTATTAGGGGGTACAAAGGATCTTCTCCAGCCCGCCTATGACCTGTTAAGGTCCTGTCTATAGGTAATAGGAGATGATTGGTGGGAAAAAGTGAATTGCATTTTTCAAAAATTGTAAATCATTTTTTCCCTCCAATAGTGTCCTACCACCTGTTAGACTGGGCCTTAGCAGGTCATAAGTTGCAGGAGAGGATCCGGGCAATGCATGTACTTATTTAATGTTTATTTACTAAAACACCCCGTTTGATTCATGTGTATGTACCACTGCATTCTCAGTCAGGCCTCATATCAACCTTTGATTGGTACTGGCATGATATCTCTCCATTGAAACAGGAGAGATTCAAAGCTATAAAATTATGACATTTGTCCTTTCAAAATTTACAACCTGGCTCATCCAACTTACTGTTACGTGCGTCACAACAAGTGTATGGACTAACATCTCTCTCTCTCTCTCTCACACACAAGTTGATGAAAAGCAAAACTCACCCGTAAGGGGGATACAAGACCGGAGGTGGAGGTGGTAGTGGTGCCGCAGCTCTGTTATACGTCCTTGCACCCAATGGTGCACCTCCTTGATACGGATTACCTCCTTGACTTGGCCCTATGTTAACAACAAAACGCACCCATATTGTTATTAACTCTCAAAACATATTATATTAATGATTTGATTAGATTTCTATCTACCTCGTGGTGGTGGAACTCGAGGCCGACCAAAAGAAGCGATGTTACAATTGGTTCTCCTCCCATCGATCACGGGGTTGGGATTAATACAGGACCTCCTTGCTGAATCCGGATCACGAAAAGTCACCTGTCCGTCCAAGAAATTAAAGAAAGAAAGAATGTATCTTCATTTAAAATAAATAATAATAATCAACAGAGATACCAAACCATCTCTAGCTGAGACACTAGAGATGGCTTTGGTATAGTCTCTCCAAAGGAGAGGTTGGGGTTTCAGCATCTTCAATGGATTGGATTGATGCTTGCCCCTTCCCCCAGTGGTAGTATAGACCAAGGAGAGAAGAATCTTACGAATCCGTAGCCTTTAGACCTTCCAGTATTCTTGTCGATAATGATAACGGCTTCAAGAATCTCCCCAAAATGTTCAAAATATCTCCTCATTTCACCTGTCTGCGTCTCCCAAGCTAACCCTCCAACGAACACCTTCGTGAAAGTCGTGTCTCCGAATTGCGACCGGTAATGTTGGTAAGCCATGACCTCTAGAAGACTAATTAGATAATCAAAACTAAATAAAGGGTCTTCTTTTTCATGAATATATTTCTCCTTCGTTCTATATACCCCCTTCAATCCCAATCGTGTAGCTGATGACTAAGATTATTAGGCTGTTCCTTCTTTTCCAACTCTTCTTCTTCTTCTTATCTTCTTCTTCTATGGTTGCATCTCCTTCCATTCCCTTCCTAGAGCAAAGGCTGCACTGAGAAACAAAGAGAGACCATTTGAGTTGTTGGTTTGTTGGTGTTGATGAGCTTTTGAAGTGTAATTAAGAGAGAAAGGTTGGAAAAAGCAAGGGGCCGGAATGAGTGGTGGAGATTGTGAGGGAGAGGGTCCTTCCGACAGCTGCAAACGCTTATTTGCTGTCTCTGAAAGGGTGGTTTGGAACTTTGCATATCGAATGACAGCTACACGACTACGCACTCGGGTCTGTACTCCCTGTCTCAGCATTAATATACCCTCTCCATCTACTATTCCTCGATTTGCTAGTCCTTGCTTTCTCTAATCTATTGTTGTTTTTCTTTTCCTAGTCTCTGTTAACCAAGGTTTAGAAGGGCCGTCTGCTACTGTTTTGCACTGTTACGACGGCCGTTATCATTGTCTTTTTTCTTCCTTATTTTTCAATTATCTTAATGTTTTTAGATATTGTTTATCAACCAAAAAAAAAGTTTTCAGATATTCTGTATGAAAAATAATAATATCCTTAATATTATAATGTCATAATTATCCTAGTTATCATGGGAAGGATAATGGTTAATAACAAATGGTGCATTTATTTTTTCTTATAGCTAGGGTTGTAATTGATTCAAATATACGTATCTAATTCATATTATGTCTGCTTAAAAATGAATATGGATTCATGTGTATACATTCCAAAGTAAATATTTAATTCGTTGAGAATAAATCCGATTATAAACGGACTGAATTCATCATATCTATATTGTTATAGATATATAGTTCTATTATAATATTGTAAATTATTCTAAATAGAGTATAATATTTAAAGACCTTATTCCTAACCCTAACTCATTTCTCGTCTCTCATTCTCATTTCTCGCGAAAAAATGTTGAAACTCTAAACCTCCTTATTAACCAATTCACATCCTCCTGTTTGTCATCTTCTTTGTCTTCACCTCCATTCTTGAATCAATAGCACAAAACTCTCCAATGAACATGAGCAATGCTATTCATGAATCAACAAAACTTTTTCTACAGCAGTGCAAGCTCACGACCATTACCAAGGTGGTCAATGGTCGATTGTCTATTTTCATTTCAATCCTTTGATTTCTCATTCTTTTTGTTTCATTTATGTTTTAATTTCCAGGTCCATTTGAGCTCTCAATCTAGGATACCCTTGAGGCATTCACGCTCTCAACCATTATTGTTTTATTATGTGATGATTCTTTTAATTCTAAATTTTGTTTTTCTTCCCTAATATTTGTCCTAATGGGTTTGTATTAATTAAGGTGGGGAAAATCAAAATAAGTAATGGTAAGATTGAAGGTTGGCTGCTGCTGCTGCTGCTGTTTCTTCTTCTTGCTTCTCTCCCCCACTCTCTGCTTATAGTCCTAAAATATTTTTGTTCCCACTGAAAACCAAAAATTTTGGTAGAAATTGTAACGAAATATAAGGATTTGTACTCGAATAGATTAAGTAAACAGATATGATATGGATCCTATTTTTAAATATCTACTACATATCCTTTTTCATATCTTATATTTAGTTTAGTAAACAGAGTGTGAAAATGCTTATATCTGCTCCGTATTTGATTCACTTACACTGTACTTGTAACCCCATTTGATACGACCTATGACCTATGACCTATGACCTATGACCTATCTCTAAGAGAAACAATGCCGCAACCACCAAGGGGAGGAGGCTTTGACATGAATGTTACATTTATGGCCATTATTTACACTAACATAACATTCATATCGGGAGCTGCACCTGGCAGATTGGGGTAGCTTGATGAAGGGTACACAGAAAAATCAAACCCAGCCGAGGGGTTTTTTTTTTGTCGTCCCTTCTTCTTTAACTCTATAATTCTATGATCCAAGTGGTTTGCTGGATGACCAGTCTAATTTATTTTAAAATACTGTTAAATAAATTCAGGATGTAATTGGTTTGTTCGGGTTAGCTTACTTTGGACTCGGCCCACTTTCCAGGTTGGTCTTACAACCATGTCCCTAATTTTTCCCATAATCGCTGTTATAACATCTATAACCTTCAATAAAAACCCTTTTATGATCAAGAAAATATTGTATGTTTTTCTTACACACACACACAATAAATAAATAAAAACACTTTGTATTTATTTTATAATTGAAACTACACGATTCTTTGTACATCCGTTGCCAATCAGAAGCCAGTGCAAGGACCGATTGATCGGTTAATTCCAATAATGTGATGGCTCGTACTCTTTTAAAAGGACAGAAATAATTTACATGATGCTATTGATCCTACAAGCATGGCATATATTACATGATTTTTTGGCCATGAGGCCCATTATTGAATTGGGCTTTAATAAGTTAGATTCGACTGGTAGAACTGGGACTAGTTATAATGTATGTAAACGTGTAACATGGTAATCTCATGATGATAATAAACCCAGTAGCTAACAAGTATAGTTAATTTACCCTTCATAAAAAAAAGGTAGATAATTTACCCCTAATACCAATAGTCTCTCTCTCTCTCTCTCTCTCTCTCTCTCTCTGTGGCAATTCAATTGTTTTGTGTTCCTAGCAAATTCTCCAATCATACGTTGCCTGATAAATTTAACAAGAAACTACCAAAATTAATTAAAAAAAATAGGGAAAATAATTAGTTGTGATAGTTAAGATAATTTTAACAAATAAAGTGTTCCAAAGTGAGGAATCATTCTGAATGAATCATATTAAAAGTTCGCAACTCCACCATGTCCTTCAGTATTTTATTCTATTGATGACCATTAATTTGTCCAAACCCATCCAACACCCAAACCCTTGGTGTTGTTCGCGAGTTTGTAACTTTGAGTGCTTCTCCCCCACTTGGAATTACACCCTTATTATTTCCAAGTTGTAAATTCGGATTAAAATAAATAATTTTCTGTATAGTATTTTTTTTTCCCTTTCTTTTTGTTGGGGTTGTGTGGGTTTGTCAGTAAACTTTGCATGTGTGGCTATCACACACACATCCACACTTGTAATAGTGATTGCACATAACGTATGCACACACACAGGGTCGCACACAGGCACAAGCACCAGCAGGTCATTATCAAACTTGTTGCCATCGTTAGGGACGAAGAGACAGCTAGAGAGACCCCCATTTTTATGACCCATCTGTGGGAGTACGTAAAAGGGCAGTCCTCTCTCGTGTCACTCATTGAGAAAAATGAGCTGGATTTCATCTCTCTCTCTCTCTCTCTCTCTGGCTTTTAAAGCTAAATTCCTGTGTTCATAAGACCTCTGCCCCCTTTCTAGCTCCTAGGTTGTTGGCAAAAATATTTGGTGTGAAAATTTGGTCGGGTGTTGGTTCTCTTATCTATTTTGGTGTATTTTTATTTTTTATTATGTGGTAAATTTTTTTTGTGTACTGTAAGCTCCACATATGAATATTTTTATGATAGTTATGATCTAAACTTTTTGTAAGTGTGGTTGATGTATTAACATCACATTTTAACATAACATTATGTTAGTTTTCTTCTCGTAAAAGAGACAGCATTATATTAGATTGTTAGACAGTGATTCATGTATCTCATAATAAGTTATTTTATGGGTATATAATAGATGAAATCACAATCGTGAGATTGCCTGTAAAATGAAAAGTCTACATTTTAATCTCTAAATTGCATTTTGAGAAATTGCATGCCAAAGAACTACCACAATCTGATCGTGGGATCTCAAGATTATAGTATCCCGATCTTATCTCAATATCACAATCTCCATATCTGATACCAGATAGTACAAGGACACACTCACAACTGATAGAGAAGCTCACCACCCATAAGAATCCATCCAAGGGATACAAAGCAAAAGATTGATATGTTCACCACTCAATGGAATCCACCAAAGAAATATAGAACAAACTCAATCGCCACAAATTGGAATCCACTGAAAGGATAAGAGTTACAGGAAAAAAAATTCTTCTTCTCAATAAGCCAGAGGTTTATTCTATTCAATATATTAATCTCTCTCTCTCTCTCTACAGAATTCATATACAATCATAGATTTATATAGGACTAAACTTGGAACAACCCTCCAAGTAGAGTTAACAATGCCTACGACTTCTCACATTTTCAAAATAACAAATTAGAGTTTTAAGACTCATCTAACTAAAACTATTGACTAATTATTCAAAATACAACTAACTAAACTCGGAAAGACAAGCCTAAGAATTGGAAAAGTCATTAAAAAAAAAAATCAAACTCACTATCTCGAGTTTCTATCAGCAATCTTGATAAATTCACTACAACAAAAATGGCATTTGCCAGTGTTTAAAAAACGTTGTCTATATTAGATAGCGTTGTTTAAACGTTGTTTCGAGCCGCGTCGGAAAAAGTCAGAAATTTAGCCAGCACTTTGAAAATGTTGCTTATAGTGTCATACTTTCAACAACATTTTCAAAACACTATCTAAAGTATGTCTAAATAGAAGAAAAAAACACTATAGGTAGCATTTTAAAAAAGCTGTCTAAAGTATGTTTAAATAGGAAAAAAGAAAACTAAGTGAGGTGAACGAATCTGAGGTGTATGTCAAGGTTTAGTAATCTCTAAGACTCATGAGCCACAACACAAACCTTGACATGAGAAACAAAGAAAGAGATCAAGGACCAGGATTTACCAAGGATAAGAGAAATGGGTGTGACAAGATAAAGGGCTTGGGTTTCTATATGAGAGCTTGAGCAGGTCTCTTGTACATCTTATTTTATCATAT
>JAOXJP010233277.1:0-10341 GCA_025762735.1 Platanus orientalis | reverse complement strand
CATATATATTATGCATGTAAAAGTTCGTGCCTCGGACCGGGCTGAGGAAAGCCCAAGCCCCGCCCTCAATAAAAGTTCGGGTCTCGGGTTAGGCTCGGGCCCTTGCCCACCCCTAGGGACAGACACCGGAACCGCTTCAAAAATGGGTAAGAGAGTTCTTGAATTTGTGAAGTTACCTAGAAAAGGTGAAGGTTTTCTAGGGAAACAAGCAAGGGTATGACCACAAAGTAGCTTCTTCCTGAAGATGATGGGTAGTAGCAAATTTTGTATCTATCAAGAGTGTTGGTAATCTCACAACATGGAACACCTCTCTTTCCTTCCACTCTAATGCTAGAAAATAGACAACATGGAAATGCCCCAATCCTGCCAGAGGGCTCTTGAGAATAATGATAACAGATCTTAAAGTAGCCAGTATGATTCCTTATGACCACATAGTATTTAAGATTGAAGAAAACAAACCTAGCATGCAACCAACAAGATTTATTGGACATTTTATAGAATAAAAAGTATAAAATAGTCCATATATGAGCCTTATTTCGAAGAATAACATTTTTTTTGTTGTTTGAAAGGATTTGAAACCCAAAGTTAGCAAAGAGTATCGTGTTTTTGAACATACTACTTTATTTTTTCAGGAAGTTTTGACAATAATAATCTTTGAATCATACCTACAATCAAAAAAATTTTAAGACGATGGTTACTACTATGTCTCCTAATAGCCAATGAAATAACTCTAAATTAAAAATTATAAGAACATCTTAAACGGCAAGGGATAAGGGAAGTGAACTTTATCTAAGAAATTGGATATGCAAATTTGAAGTTAATTGATGAAAATGTTATCTTGATAGGCCGCTCAAGACTTTTAAGGGCTGGTTTCTTCTACTACAAGGCCATAGTCCCTTCTTCCTCATGAGCTCTCTTTTTAGAGACGTCATGGCCTAGCTTCAAGGAAACATAACCTTCATCCTTAAGGGGGTTAATAGTCACACCAGTACCCCTCTTTTTGCACTAGGTTTCAAATTCCTCATCACCATCCTGATCATGCTTCCCTTTAGGCCTGACAAGATTAATCAGATTCAATGATGATATAACCTCCTCAACTCTAGCTCTCTTTGGGTTGGGGAGATCCTAGTTGCAAAGGATGTCTACACCGATGTTTGATGTGGAAAGGGAAGACCCTCCCTTTCCAATAATCTAACTTGGTTAACCCATCTTCGAGTGGTTAAGGAAAAAAGAGGCCTGGTCAGGTGAATCAACCACTCCAGCTAGGCTGGTGATAGAAAAAACCAGTTCAGCTAGGTCTTGATCAACTAGACCAAGTTTCTTTGATAAGGCAGGGCCACAGATCAGGTAGACATGAGGAGTCTTGACTTAACACGTATCAAGGATAAGCTCATTTGACCAATGCAAATCCTGATCAGTAGGGGCCTTTTGTCATTTCCTCCCATCACACAGTTTCCTTAGGAGGAGGGAGACGAGGGTGTCCTATTTGTCAAAGAGGAAGGCATGTATAGGGCATGCTGATTTGATTTGGGAGAGGAGCTTGCGTGAGGAATCTGCAAAGGAGCCATTGGAGGACTGACATTGCTAGTGCCACCTGCTTTCCTATCAGCATTGGCTGTCGTGTCAAACTGGGCCAATAGTGACCGAGTTAGGCTCAGAGAAGGAGAATTGAGTTAGGGAGCAAGTTAGTTCTATCCTAGGTTGAGACTCCCATAGATTGTTAGGGTTCTAGTCATCCCTACCAGAGGTCCGTTGGCTTCCATTAGTGGAACTAGTAGCTTTGAAGAATTGGAAGGGAAAAAAATGAACCTCCCCACGATTGTTCCTTCTGGGTGAGTTGACCTTGAGGTAGATAATCAAGTTTCTCTCATGTTGCAGTTCATTAACTGAGGCTCTACCATTTTTGTCCTCCATTTTAGTTGAACATTCCCTATCATCATGATCGAGTTTTCCACAATAATAGTAGAAATTACTAAGTTTCTCATACTTAACATCAACTGGGTAGAATTCATTCTCATCGCATCTGAGTATAAATTTTTTTAGCAGGGGTTTATTTATATCAACTACAATCCACACCTTGAGGAAGATTTACTCTCCATAATCGACCCATCCGCACTTGTCGATTCTCCTAACCATGACCTTGATAGTTGCATTCATATAATAGTCCTAGGGAACTCCATGGAACTAAATGCATAAATCTACCCCAAGAAACTCAGTGGTCTCAAGACTAGTACCTTGCCTCCAAGTGGCGAGGGTAATGGTATTCCTATTAATGTTCTAAGGGTCATCGGTCCATACCTTCTAGAAGTTGAATTTTTGGTGAAAATGGCCCTATAACTTCCATTTTGTAAAGAGAAGATATCCATTGGCTTCGTCCAAGACTAGGCTTTAGTTATGATCTTTATGAAGAGCTCCCTATTATGGGATCTTCCCATCAGAGGTTTAATGAGGGAACTCATTGTAACTCGGTCAACATGCTCTTCCATACAATGTTTAGAGATAATGACTTCAGGGTTTAGGTTCCATTAGGCCTAGATTCGGGCAAGGAGATCTTCTTTGTCTTCCTTAATAGCCGCCTGTATTTCCTCAATATTCATGGTTTCCCCTGTTTCTGTCATTAGAGAAGAAATGAAGAGAAGCACAAAAATAAATGAAGGAGAATAGCAAAATACCAATCCACAAGGGAAAGATTACGAGGGAAGGTGATTACTCCAAGTAGGGCGAAGCAACGAACAAGCACCTCAAATATGAGAGCACATAAACTAGGGCATCATCTCACAAATGAGAGAGCCATCTTGATGTTGCTAATTATCCAAAGAGGTACTGGTGATCAAGTCATGCCCCCATCGATTAAGTTGGAGGGTTGTCCCCCATGAGTTGCTATTAACATAAACTTTGCAGAAAGATTGTAATTATGTTATTTCTCTATTAGGGTTTGTTTTAAAATTTAAATTAGAGATTTGTTGTGTTATGTTTGGGAATGGAGGAAATGTTTTGTTCCTAAATTTGTCTGTCCCATCGTATCCCTACACACAAAGGCTGAGTTGTATAGCATTAAGATGATCAACAATTTTGGATCATCTCCAATCTAAATGGACAGTACTATACTTCCAATCAGTGCATTACATGTGGCCTGACAAAGGGTGTTTGAATAAATACATATGGTGAGGGTATTATAGTAAATACATAATGGATAAGTATATGTGCATTTATTAATACACCATTTGTTAGAAATCATGTCACATCATGATCAGTTGGACTGGTAATTGTCCTTTCAGACCAGAGATGATGTGAAGTCGGGTTAAAATAGTTAAAATGGTTTTCAAATGAATAAGTAGGTACCCAAAATGAAGGGTTTATAGGGTTAAAACCAAAAAAAAAACTTGTTCAAAAAACAAAGCAAGTACTAAAAAGAGTGGCTGAGATTTGGTATGAACACTTCATAAACAAAACAAGGTCCAAAAAGAGGCATCAAATTCAAAAACAAAAAAAAAAATTGTGTGTCAACTTGCAATATGAGAACATGGTGAGATGGACAAATTTAGGGACAAAAAAATTGTTCACATTTGTGAAAGGATGAGGATGGGGATGCAGTGAGACAAACAAAACGTCTATAAGCTTCTATATAATGAAGATTTTCCTCTTTGAATTTGTTTTAAATTAGAGCTTGTTGCTTTGTATTTGCACTAAGTTTTGTTCAGGATATGAGATTTCTTTATAAATCACATGGAACATAAAGCTCACGACACTGAGATGCTAAGACATTAAGCTCACGATACCTGTGTTAGATACTGTTTCAATCTTTATGGCATGTCTTATGTGAAAATTGTAGTGGACAAGTTTTGAATCCTTGATAGTTTGGTTTTAAGTTATAAAACCTAATTAGTTTAGTTTAGTTTCACATTGTTTGAAGAAAGACAATGATTTGTTTATTAGTCCGGATCCTCTCCTGTTCACTATTCTTGTGGCTGGGAGAGGCGGGCATATACCCACACAAAAGGAAAAATTACCTTTTTGGATGGTGATTTTCACTTTTTAGAGTTATATATCCACCTCTCCTATTCACAAGAATACTATGTAATCTTTGTCATATTCTCATGCAAGGTGTATCACACACGAGTGTGGGAGAGATAGGGAGTCCAGGTGCCCCAAGGATTTAGTCAAGGAGAATGATTGTCTGTGTTGACATACACCTCTATAAATGTGCCATTGATTGATAAATGATGGGTTTTTGAATTTGGTGTCTCTTCTTTAACACCTACCTTTTCATCTGAACACTTTTTTGGACATTTTTAGCCCTAAACACAACATGTCAACTTATCATTCACCATACACACTACAAACACTTTTTCATCACAGAACATTTTCTTCCTTTAGACAGGTATTCTTTTAGGCCTAGATATCTCGGTATATATATATAACCCATTGTACCACTTATGCCTCCTAACATGCCACCTTACCCATGGTTGACATGCCTATGCATGCTCCAAAGATATTGCCATGAAATTCTCCCCTAATTTATGGTTGATGTCCTTGTCAAGACAACCCCAAGTGCTCATTTGGTTTGCATACCTATTCATTACACCTTGATTACCCCTAATCATTTCCCAATATCACATTGAACTCGACTTAGAAACTTTGTACACCCGCCTATTATTCGACTAATCCTAGTCCTCAAGGCACTCCCAGTGCCATCGTGCATATACTATTGCACACAAACACTCTTTTGTACGTAGTCCATTATGTAGGTACACAATCCGTTATGCACCAATATCCACTTTAGGACACTTTCTTAACTCCCTAAGAAACACTCATTCCCTGATTCTTATGACATTTACGGTTTAGACTCCTCTAAACATGACTTAATTAGAAAACAAACTCGACCCAAGCTCCACTTTACCCTTGAAATCAGCTCAATTTGCCTTGCTCCTAAGGCACAATCCTCTAACCACTTTACATATATAATGCCCAAAATTTTGGCTTCTCGCAAAACAAGTTGTGACTCTGTCCATCGAGTCACAACTTTCTCCTTAGAGAGTTCCGACCCATGAACCTTTCAAGGTGTGGCTTATAAGCCAACCACAATACAATGTGGCATGGATTCTTCCGCTAGAATCCAAACCTTGTGAACTCGTCTATGTCAAACTGTCATTGATTCTAACATGCAAGCTTTTGTATAGTCTCATTCCTATAACAGCACTTTACCTGTTCAAACATCCAAAATGTTCCATGGCCAACAACTTTACCCATTGCTATAAATCACCCACTCATGCATTGTCTATTATGCATTGCATCCTATAAGGATTTCCAATTTTGATCAACTTTCTTGACCTGATATATAATCTACCAAATATTTGTCCCATACCAAACACTGTACTTATTGTAGCATCAAACCAAGTGACTTTTTAGTTCTCCTAAACTATGTAAATTGTCAATGCGGTAATTAACTTACACTGACATGCAACCAATGAATCTCATATGTCATTTAACCTTTCTTTTCGTTGGAACTCATTCCGTCGAGCTCCCCATTCTATGATCAACACCCTTTACCTGGTGTTTAAAGCCACCTATGCCAATTATTTTGACTTATATACCTCACCCATTAATTTTTCTTGATCTCCCTCTGACAACATCTTTCACTCTGTGTAGCATACTGACTTGCATCCATATGAATCTTGAAACTCAGTTAGCCAAGACAACAAAGCCTACTCTTAAACTCTAGTCATACTAGTACCTTGAATGAACGACTTCAGTTGTGGTGCACCTATCACCTCTCACCTTCCATTTATTGTCTTTGCATTCCATGGCTTAAGTGCTTTCCCACTTAACCTCATAACATTCCCTTATGTTGCTTGAACATTGCCACTATCTAGCTCAATCATCCACTTGTGTTTCCCATTAAGTACCTCGAAACCCACATGTCTTCATTCTAAGAAAGCATCCATCAATTTACCAATTTGTATTTGATCCATTAAAGGTCTTTTGTATTTTTTCACAAGCTATCTTTGTATCATTGTGTCACCTAGTACCTCAGTCTTTTACACCTTCACCCTGAGTAAGCATTATCATTTACACTCCAGTCTTTCACATGTGTTTTCCTTATACCTCAACATATTGCCTTCACCTTGAGCCAACACTTAATCGTTGTATGTGTTACTACCACACCTCAGCATCCCATGCATTCACCACGAGTGAACTATCCATTTAAACACTCCTTTTTCTTACCTTTGTCTCACTCTAGTACTTAAGTACACTTGTCATCACTCAAAGAAAACCCTTGATCTCTATCTAGTGTCACTTTAGTACATACGTAGCCCGTGCCTTCACTCCAAGTGAATATCCATTTAGATTCTCAAATTGTTCATATTGGCATGAGATTGTTTTCTCTACGGAAATCATTTTCTCTGTGATGCAAGTTTCTCCATGATGCAACTTTCTTTACAATACAAGTTTCTCTATGTAAGTTTTCCACTGATGCAACTTTATCCACAATGCAACTTTCTTTACAATACAATTTTCTCTACAATGCATTATCTCAAGGCCAATTATGCACGATCTCCACAATGCAGTAAGTTATGCATGATTTCCATATTGCATGGAGGAATGGGAGGTTAATTATTCTTATACAAGTGATGGTTGAGAAGATTTTCTCTATGATGACATTTTCTCTGTGATACCATTTTCTCTACGATGCAACTTTTTCTATGATGCAATTTTATCCACCATGCAAATTTCTCTAACAGGTAGTTATGCACAATCTCCATAATGCATACATAATTGCTCATCCCATAATGATGAACGTGGAGGAGTGGGAATTTATTTGATGGTTAAGTAACTCCCACAAACTCTCTCTACAAATACCAAAACAAACAACAAAGAGGAAGATCTTTTTTGGGAGGACTTTGGAAGACCTTTTGGAAGAAGACTTCTCTTTATAGAGAGAACTTTTGGAAATATCCTTTGAAGACTTATCAAAGCCATGACAATAGCATTTTCTATGATAGGAGAGAAATATGGAGACACCCAGGTAGCTGTTACATTTAGAGATATCGATATCATCACATGTTTCTCTTCTCCACCATATTCTCTCTTCTTCTATACATTGCCATTGTAATCACATAAATAACGATCCATATGTACTTTTGAAGAAAAACATTTAAATACAAGCACAGACACCCATATCTTTTCCATCTTGTTTTGCTAACCATTATCTTAATCATAGGTCTTCTTTTCTACAAAATGAAAGATGTAATTAATAGTTAAGACTAGAAAAATAGTTCTCATAATAAAAACAATCAACCATTCTCTTCATACTAGAATGGGTTATTTGACATCCCAAGTTTTGAGACACCATTCCTTATGTCTCGGCCTTAAAATTTGGTATGTACAATTCACCTATGCAAAGTTCACCTCAATTGAAACCCCCATGCCTTTTCCTTGCTTGTGTGACCGTATGCAAAGTCCATCTCGACTACAAACACTTGATGTGTTTGTGAGTTTGGTTCAATGAATTAACTTGAATTTTATTTTTTCAATCTACAATTTGAAATATATCATGAAATTGTTAGCAGAACTTGATGTATCAATGTATTTCATAGAAAGATCTATAAGAGGCTGTTTGACACCCACCTGTAATGTAATCATTTCATTTCAAATTTCCAAGGCATTTGTAGCCACTAGAAGTTGGTTCATAATGAACTCATTCAGATTTATGCTTAACAACATATATAATTTCATTTTATAAAAAACCTAAGATGACTTCATTTATAATTTTAGTTAACAAATCAACTGAATGAGTTTATTTTGAACCATCACTTTATGGCTACAAATGCCTTAACAATTTGAAATGAAATGATTACATTACAGGTGGCTGCAAACAGGCTCTTATAGATCTTTCTACGGCTGTCTTTGGCAAGTAATCTCATATTGTAATCTAGAGGTAAATCACAATCTGAGGTTTGACTAAGGTTGTTTGGGATGCGATTTAAGTTGCAATGTGTGAGTTGGGAATGTATTTTGGTGCAATTTCGACTTGCATTAAAAGTTCAATTCAAAATTATAGCGCAATTTCGGATTACACCATCTACTTAAATAGGCACTAAATAGAGTAAATCACACACTAATAATAAGGTTATTTTTGTCTTTTTACAAAAAAATTATAAAACAACCTCTTTTCTTCCTAGTTTCGTTTGTTCCTTCTTCTATAAGTTTCTGTGAATTTTCAAACAACTCAGATAATCTTAAAAAATCTTCAGGCAAGAAGCAGCCAAATGATTAGTCTAATCTAATCTTACCATCTTTGGATTTTCATATTGTAATTCTGATCCCAGACTGCAATCCTAATATCATCAGATTGCATGCCAAATACAGCCTATGAAATATGAAAGCATTAACACATCAAGTTCTGCTAACAATTTCATGATATATTTCAAATTGTAGATTGAAAAAATAAAATTCAGGTTAATTCATTGAACCAAACTCACAAACACATCAGATGTATTAGGAATTAAACAGAAATTGTATTGATGTGCACATGGCATTGCATGATTTAAAAAAGAAAGAGAACGTTCTGTGATGACAATGTGTCGGTCGTTGTTTATGGTGAATTATAAGCTAACACATGTTGTGTTTGGGTTCAAAAAGTGTTCAGGTGTTAAAAAAAAAAGAGACTAAATTCAAAAACACATCATGTGTCAATCAACGGCACACCTACATAGACCTGTGTCAACACAGACAATCATTCTCCTTTAAAAAATGACATAAACATATTTTTTTTTTGGTAAATAAAATGACATAAACAGTAACTTATCCATTGGTCCTGCGAACATATAATTAAGTCATTATGGTGTATACCACACAAAATGTCAATTTCATCATTAGAAATCCCCAAACATCCACCACCTTATGATTCTGAAGGTCAGATAAAAAAGAATAATGCTGTGGAGGTCACACCCTCCCTTTCCAAGTGGGACAGGTACCAGTGTCTTCAATGCTAAAGGAGACCTTAAAGGCAAATAATTTATAAGAATGTGGGTACGGTGCTATAAAGTTGTCAACAGCTAAAGTGGATTCCATGTGATATCTGTATTCTATAGTAATATAAATGCCCCATAGATTTCAGTCCAATGGTGCATCTATACTAGTATGGTCTAATTCACTCTCCTTCCTTTTTGGGATAAGGCTATTTGGGCCGTTTGATTGCCACACTATTAACATGGGACCCACACTGCGACCACCCAAGAAAGTGAACAGTGCCGCATTGGCACTCTCATTCTGGAGGATAACACAGGTGACAGCAACTACTTGGATTGGGATCCTATTTTATTGAAGGGCCATTGCCAATTTCCCCGATGTGCTAATTGGCTTGGTAGTGAAAAGATCTTCTTGGGTGGATCATTCATATTCCTTTGGTATATGACCAACATTGTTTTAGACCATGGTTAATACCCTTAACCACACCAGCTACTTGCAATATGTTTTTCATTTGTCAAACTCGTCTCCACCAGTTATCCAGGTTTTAGATCTTCATGTGAAAAGGATAAAGGAAGAAAGGCTTTCTTTTTTCTTTTTTCATGAGGTAGGTGACGACATTAATTTTGAGCATGAAATAAACACGAAAAGTAATGGAAAATTACAAATATGGAAATGATTATTTTTTGTTACACCTTTTATATGAGTGTAGACCTTTATTGACAATCGGCGTTAAAGATGAGAACCTAATGGTATATATTTTTTTCTTTAGATGTGTTGTTGTAATTTTCTTTTCAAATCGGGCTTCAAGTTTTATTGATAATGAAAAAAATATTGTAATCTTGTCCTCATGGTTGTATGTGACGTATTTCTAAGATTGAACAAAATGCTCTTTTTTCTTGCAATGAAGTATAGTTAATTGAGAGATTTAGGAAGAGTATTATGGTATTTTAGATTGATGGAAAGCTTTTGAGATGTTCTGAAACTTTGAAACTTGTCTTGTCTCTTAGGTTTTCTTTCAATTGAAGTCTTCAAAAAGTATTCCCTTGATGTAATGAGAGGATATTTATAAACTTTGAAAAGCCTTAAAGATTTGGTATGACCTCCTAGGTCAATTCGGCATCAAAGGCCACCACATCAGCGTCAAAAAGTAAAAAACATCTGAAAAAATTATAAATCACTTTTTTAGCATTGATGTGTCAGCCCCTAATGCCAGTTTAATCTTAATCTGACCTAGGGTGGGATTCATCCATACTTTGATTAAATTTAGTTATAGTTTCTTTTTATGAAGAGAAAACAATTTAAGAAATTCTTACATTCCTTTATTGACATATTTTTCTTTGTTTGTCTAGAGAATCAATTAGTTAAATT
>JAOXJP010233276.1:0-10341 GCA_025762735.1 Platanus orientalis | reverse complement strand
CAACCTTATCCCAACTATTTGGGGTCGGCTACACGAATCCTGTTCTGCCATTCCGCTCTGTTTAGGGCCATATCTGCTATTAAATTACTAAATTGAGTGCAGACGAAAGAGTAAAAAGATTTGAATGCAATAGTCACATCATTTTTATGCTTAAGCAAATAGAGGAGAGTCGAGTAGCTCTTGAATAATCATCCACAAAGGTGACAAAGTATTTAAAGCCAAATAAAGAGATAGTTGGAGTAGAACCCCATACATCAGAGTGCACAATAGATGAAGGAACTGAATTCTTTTTATTAATACTAATGGGGTAATGTGATCCACATTGCTTAGCCAGCTGGCAAGGTTCACAAAAACTACTGGACTGAAGAAAGGAGTTGTGAGGAAACATCTTCCTTATTATAGTTAAAGACAAATGGCCAAGTCTACGGTGTCACAAAGATAACTCATTTGATGTAGAAGAACTATTCTTCTTTATTGCAAAACTAACTACGAGGGAAGAAGAGTCCAGTATATAGTTTGTCCTTCTCATGCCCCAAACCAATCGTTCTCTTCATTGCCATGTCCTGAAACACACAATGTGAAGGGAAAAATGTAACATAACAGTTAAGGGTTTTGGTTAGATGACTAATGGAAAGTAGATTCAATGAAAATTTTGGAACATGAAGGATAGAAGACATGCACAAGGCAGATGTAGTAGGTATGTCACCCTGTCCAGCAATAGAAGACAAAGATCCGTCTGCAATAAGAACCTTATCTTTTGCAGAACAAACTTGATAAGAGGTAAATAATGAGGACATACCAGTCATGTGGTGAGATGCTCCTGAATCAATGATTAAGGAGCATTGAGGAGCGGTGAGTGAAGCAAATAACCTTATGCAGTTGTACCTGAGTGAGCAAATGAGGAGGTAAGCGCCATGGAAGAATTATCAACCTGGGAAACAAAACGTCTGAAGGTTACAATCGCATCATTATAAAAAGTACCAACATCATGTGAGGTAGGAGGTGTCATAGTAGCAGGCATGGGAGATAACTCTGTAGATGTAGAGGCAACTGAGTGAGCACTCGGTTGTTGCCCGCCTAGGTGACCATCACCTTGGCCATTACTAAAACCACCACATTGAGAAGGATGGGATGCCAAGTTTGGTGGGCATTCATGAAGATCCTAACACTAATCCTTTGTATGTCTAAAGCGGTCACAATGCTCACATTTAAGGTGGTCGCGATCATCAGACTGGTACGTCAATTGACCGCCATGTCTATGGCCCATAAAACCATCACGGCTAGCCTTGGAAGAACTCGAAACAAGGGCTGACTTCTCAATTAAGGGGTTTGAATTTATCACTCCTCGTTGGCCTTCCTCATGATGGACATAGGCATAAACTTAATTCTTGGTGAAGGGAAGAGCCATATTAAGAATTTGAACTTGGATCTGCTCAAAGCTTGGGTTCAATCCTGCTAGGGATTCAAAAACCTGAATTTCTTCAACATGTTTACGATAAGCTGTTGCATCTCGAACACAGGATGAACGATAAGAGGTATAGTGGTCTAACACCTCCCACATATTGTGTAGGACAGAATAGTATATTGCAAGGGACTGGTCATCCTGTTTAAATTGTACTATTTTTTGTCGAAGATAAAAAATCTTGGCTGTATGGCCTACAACCAACCTAAGAGTATGCCTGAGAAAAGGATTGCCAGATCTGGTGAGTTGTTTTCAGGAATAAATAATGATCATTGATTTCGGGTTTCGTTGAACCCAGAAGCCATCCCATAACTATAGTGTTCTCTGTCTTCCACTTCCTGTAATGTGGATCGGTCTTAGGAGGAACCTCAAGCTCCACTGTTAAATATTCTTCCTTGTCTTTGACCTGTATATAAATCAAAATCGATTTAGATCAAGTGAGATAATTACTTCCATCAAACTTAACAGTAGTAATTTGTGAGTGAGAAGGTTTGCCCGGGACATGCACGCTGCCAACATCGCCCCCTATTGGATTCGCTTAAGGTTGGAGTAGAACTGATTTTAGAGATATTATTGTCTGTAAAAAATGACCCTTTAATAAAATAATCACCACCTAACAAGAGAAAGATCTCAACCACTAAGATCACAACAGCTTGCCCTAAGATCACCTACACGATCATGCCCGGGAAACTATTTCTTGAGCAATAATTGCTTCAGCCATTACAACCATGTCATAGGAGCAGTATACGACATCAAGCAACATCCCCTCGACCAATAGGAAGCATTCGCTAAACTCCCAACATGATTTGGGCATCCAAAAAACGAAAAATAGGAGGGGTGGTAGGGCATCCCGATGAAAATCACCACCCAACCCTCAATACTCCTCCGAATTGTGCAAGACCATTTTCATATGAACCCCACCCTTGGATTGTAGAGGACTAAAACGAATAGACAAACCAAAGAAAATACCCCCGGATTGCACGTACAACTTGAAATACCCAGATCTGGATTTTCGGCAAAAAATACTTGTAAATTTGTTAAAAATCTTAGATTTGCTTGAAACCACCTGCAATCATTTCCATAATTCTTTTAAATTCACCACCTACCAAGATCAAGCGAAAAATTTTGCTATCCTGCCAGGCTATACAGTTGCTGACATCAGCATGACATCAGCACTGAAGAAGGTGTGTCAAGTTTTCTCTTGGTTTTTCCTACTTTGATACCAACTTGGAATACTTACAAGAGAATGATTAGAGCAAATAATATAATGGAAGAGAAGAGAAGAGGAGATGAGATAAGGGAGAAGAGAGAATTAACTATTGAATCGTATGAGTAGGGTATACTCATATGCTAGTATTTATACCAACACTTATTGGTATATCATAATTATGTGGTACTAATAGTATGGGTATACAAGACCCATATGACATGTTTACCCTTATGATAACACTAACATCCTGAGTTTCTCTTTAGACTAGATTGAGGCCCTTCACCGTTTCATGGCCAGTCTAGAGCCATCTACATTTGCATCCCCCTCATCATTTTCTCAGTCAGGTACTTTGGCCTCTGCTTTTAGTGCCTCGGTTACTTCTCTTAGTTACTCCCAGATCATTGATTCGAGAGCTTCCGATCATATGAGGGGATTTCTTCCCGTTTTTCTTATTCTATTTGCTCTAGGAAGGATAAGGTCAAAAGTCGCTGATGGCTCTTATTCTTCCATTTTTGGTAAGGGTACTATTTCTATGACTTCAACCTTACCACTCTCTTCTGTACTTCATGTACTCAATTTTACTCGTAACTTACTCTTTGTGAGTCACATTACAAAATCTTTAAATTGTTGTGTGACATTCTTCCCTTTTCATTATCTTTCAGGAGTTGGAGACGAGGGCGATATTTGGTAAAGGGCATGAAGAGAATGGATTGTATGTACTCGATAGTGCTCCTCTTACAACTTCTTCCGTTCATCAGCTTAATCTTCCCCCAATAAAGGCTAGTCCATCTAGCTACATCTCACTTCATCAATGACATCAACGTTTGGGCTATCTATCTTTTTTCCTTCTTTGTTATTTATTTCCTAGTCTATGTTCTGAGTTCAATGTGTTTAAGTATTAATTTTGAGAATATACTAAACATTTTAGGAGTTCTTATCCATGAATAAAAGTTCTTTTGAAATTGTCCATCCTATACCCATGAACATGGGGACCTGCTCCCATGTTCTTGTCTTTTTTTTACTATAGTTATTTTGTAATTTTTGTGGTTGATTTCTCTCATTATACATGTGTTTATTTGTTAAAATCTAAGGGTGATGTTTTCTTTATGTTAATATTTTTTCATAAGTTGATTGAAACTTAGTTCAACAAGAAAATAAAAATACTTCGTAATGATAGGAGGGGGGGGGATATCTTTTTTCTGCATTTGTTTCTTACCTTGATTAGTGTAGTATCATATACCAAATCACTTGCCTCAACACCTAAGAACAAAATGGGGTGGTTGAGCACAAGAATAGACATAGCTTGGAGATTGCCCGTGCACTTATGTTTGAGATGAATGTTCCAAAACCTTATTGGGCTGATGTAGTTCAAACTGCCACCTTTTGAATCGCTTACCTACTTGGGTCTTGGGTTACAAATATTCTTTTGAGCATGGTTCAAAATTTCAGCGAAATATCTCGTAATTTCCCAATTTCAAGGCGTAGCAAAATGAAATACAAGGGGAACACAAAAATTCCAAAATTTCATCAAAATGTCACTGAAACTATGTTGATATTAACGAAACACTAATGAAATTTTGACAAAGTTTCACTGATATCAATACTTTCGATAGGATTTATTATGTATTAGCTATACCCATCTTAAACCTATTGTTTGCTATGATTTTTGATTTGTTGATTCTAGACAAATAAATAAATAAATAAATAACTCCACCTAAAACCTTTCTAGTAAACGATATTGTTTAAATTTTGTTTATAAAATAATTAAAATGATTTCTTTTTAAATATGATAAAAACATATATTTATATAATTGATTTTTTTTGAGTATATGACTAATTTGAGATGAAGAATTAGGTGAAGTAATCATACAATTTGACATGTTTGGTTGTCATTTATTTATAAAAAAAAATGACTAGTAGCCATTTGTTTATGTATATGATTTATTTGTACCTAAATTGAATGTTTTATATAGTTATTTGAATCATGAGTGTGTAATCATGCTCAACATAGATTATAATTTTCATAGTAGTTCACATCGAAATTTCCATCAAAATCGAAATTTAGAAACTTGCTTTTTTTTTTTGAGGTTGTCAGTCCTGCTACCATATTGTTTCCTATTCCCTCAAAGGTTTTTGGCTGCATATGTTTTGCGCATGTTGAGAAATCATCATGGTCAAAACTTGACCCTAAAGCCTTGAAGTGTATTTTATTGGGTTATTATCCAACTCAAAAAAGGTACAAATGTTATCATCCACTTACTCACAAGAGATTTATTTTGATTGATGTTACTTTTAATGAAATATTCCTGTTTTTTGCTCATCTAGGATGTCTTTTCCATAAGGGAGTGTGTTGGTGATGCAAAGACTTCCACTCTTCTACTAGTACCTTCTTTTTTTAGTTGGGTGCTTAGCTAAGAGTTGCTGGTAGTCAGGGGAAGCAGTGTGAGCAAAGAGAGCGGCAATTGCATGTTTGTAAAAGAAGATCCAAAAAAGTAGTGACTGAAGATCATAATGTCCCTAATTGTGGTATTTCCTTAGCTCTAAGTAATTCCTCTAGTTCTCCTAGTATAGTAGATGATATGGACCTTCATATTGGCATGAGGAAGGGTGATTGTTCATGTGCTAAATATTCTATTGCTAACAATGTATTTTACAATGCCTTGTCTCCTACCTATTCTTTTTCAATTGCATTGTCTTTTGTCTCTACTCCCGACAATGTGTTTGTGATGCTTTATCCCAGTCTAGGTGGAAAGAGGCCATAGAAGAAGAGATGTGGGCTTTAGTGAAAAACCTTACTTGGGATATTGTGGATCTTCCTAGAGACAAACAACCAGTTGGATGTAAGTGGGTTTTTACAATTAAGCTGAATCCAAATGATAGTGTTAACAGGTACAAAGCCATATTGGTTGCTAAAGGGTATACTCAGATGTACGGAGTTGATTACCAAGAGACGTTTGCTCCAGTTGCGAAGATGAATTCCATTCTTATACTTCTCTCTTTAGGTGCTAATTAGAATTGACTTTTATTATAGTTTGATGTAAATAATGCCTTCCTTCACGGGGATCTTGAAGAAAAGTTTGCAAGTTTAGGAAAATTCTTTCTGGTTTGAAACAGTCACATAGAGCCTAATTTAAGTGTTTTTGTTTAGCTTTGGTAGAGTATGGCTATACTTAATGTCAGCCCGATCATACATTATTTGTTAAACGATGAGGTAGTAAGGAGACAACGTTGATAGCGTATGTTGACGATATTGTTGTCACGGGAAATGGCAAAGCTGAAATGACGAAGTTGAAGTGTCACTTGGCCACAACATTTGCGATTGAAGCTCTAGGGAAGCTTAATTATTTTCTTGAGATTGAAGTGGCTCATTCTAAAAAGGGCATCTTCCTAACTCAAAGAAAATACACTTTGGATCTTCTTGGTGAAACTGACATGTTAGGGTGTAAACTGTCTAATATTCTTATGGATCCTAACCAAAATTTTAGACAACAAGATGGTGATTAGCTCATTGATGCGGGTAAATACAGACGGTTGGTAGGGAGATTGATTTATCTCTCCATGACACGTCTAGATATAGCATTTATTGTCAATGTTACAAGTTAGTTTATGCATGCTCTGACCACTGTTTATATGGAACCTGTATACCGGATACTTAGGTATCTCAAAGGTAGCCCAAGTAAATGATTGTTATTCACTAAGCGAGATGGACTAAGAGTTGAGGCATATATAGATGCCGATTGGCCAGGTTTAGTTTCTAACTAAGGGTCCACTTTGGGATATTGTACCGTTGTTGGAGGTAATTTAACCATGTGGTGAAGCATGAAACAGAGTGTAATGGCTCGTTCCAGTGTTGAGGTTGAATACTGTTCTATGGTTCATGGCATTTGTGAGCTATTATGGCTAAAGATGTTATTGTTTGAATTAGGATTTCCCGTCAGAGGTCCAATGAGATTATACCGTGACTATAAAGTGGCTATAAGCATAGCTCACTACCTTGCCCAATATAACTGGACCAAGCATATTGAAGGAGATCATCAATTTATCAAAGAGAAGATCATGTTTGGCCAGATTTGCATCCCATTTATCAAGACTGATGAACTAGTAGACTTGTTAACTAAGGGATTTAGTAGTTCAGCATTTCAGTCCTAGGTTAGCAAGTTGGGTATGTAATCTATCTGCACACCAGCTTGAGGGGGAGTGTAGAAAAATATATGCATCAGTATAAAGGGGGTTAGAATTGTCATATTCAATGATATGTATTTTCTTGGTATTTTTGTACATACACAAGGATATGGATGGTATTATACATCCATCTCTAATATATAATGAACGAATAAAACATGTATAGTTAATCCAACAAACCTATATGATTCCTCTATACATCTTCTTCTTTCTTCGTCTTCTCTTTGCCTTTTCTTCTTCCCCTTGTTATTATATTTATTGCAGGTTTTCTTTTAGATGAACTCTCTCTCTCTCTCTCTCTCTCTCTAAGTGTGCATGCGATTCATTTTCTTTCTTTTTTTCTTCTTAACCGTATGAAAACTTTTTTATGTAGAATGGACCGGTAGGAATAATGTGATCTTACAAATTGGTAAACCTAAAAATTTTGGGATTTCAAGAAAAGCAAAAATGGTTTTGATTTGGGTACATTTTGGGAACTAGAGTTGCATAATTTTTTTTATGATGAGTGTTTTTTTATTGATAAAGTTAAATTTTTTTGTCAAATAGGAATGCAAGAGGATTACACCCCTATTTAGGGAGTATGCTACATATATACAATTGGATCTTAGTCAGAGATCCATGGATGCAAAGGGAATTTAGAAAACAACTTTAGGTGGGATAGCCATGCGTACAACAGAGATAAAGCTTGGTTTGGAGGTGTCTGAAAGTCTTAGGCTGTGTTTTCAGAAACCCGACGGTTCCTCTCCTACCATATAATCTATGTTGCCACTGTGGGATGACTCCGTACCAACGTTTTCGTACCAACGTTTCTCTATGTAATAGCTTGTTTGGACCCCCTTGACACCATTCCTCTAGTAACGCCCTCATGGAAGCTTGCATTACTCATTCCTTCTTAAGTTGGCCCATGATAAAATTGCACAACAAATGAGCTGTTAGACAATGTAAGAACAAGTGTGACACCATCTTGGAAATAGAGTAGCACAAGCTACACCGATGTGGGATAGGCATTCTCCTCACCATAAGGTTGTCTATTGTCAATACCTTTCCCAGGCTAACTGACCATATTAAGAATGCCACCTTCGAGGGAAACTCGGAAAACCATATAAGCCATGTTGCAATAAATTCTTTCGCTTCCTCCGGTAGTAACTTATAATAAGAAGCTACAAAAGAAAAAAGCCTTTGGTGGTCCCTAGCCGTAACTGTTTATTCTTGTCCTCTTGTGTCCCGATGGGGACTCCATGTAGCCTTGTAATGAGACACTATTGACTCCATCTCCCAATTATTTAGTGGTCTTCGTAAGTGCAAGTCCCATGTAATATTTCCCTTTTCCCTACAACATTGCTCGAGCGCCATTCCTTCTTTACACATAGAAGCCGATATAACATAGGAAATTCCTCCACCAATGGTGTATTACCATACTAGACATCCCTCCAAAAAATTACTTACAACCCTTCCCCAACATGATACACCACCTTTTTCAGAAATTGCTCATAGACCCTGATTATACCTTTCTAGACCACAAAGCCAAAAGACCCAATTGGTACCATAGAATCTACATATTACTTACCGTAGCCTTCGAGAAAAAAATGTGTCATTAGCATTTTTTTTTGGATAAATATGTGCCATTAGCATATTGTAGCATGGGCATGCTAGGATGGCAACAACAACACAACCCTCTACTTATCCCAATATTTCAGCTTTTACAATTAACTTATTTAGACTTCTTTCACTTGGTTAAAAAGGAAAGGGGAGAGTGGATCACCTTGCCTCAACCCCTTACTACTTTGGAAGAACCCTTTAGATGAACCATTCACCATAACTGAATTAGACACAGTGGAAACACATACCTTAATCATCTCCTCCATTTTCATCCAAAACCCATCCTTGGCATGACATAACCCTGGCATTTCCAGTTAACATGATCATATGTTGTGTACATATTTATCTGACATACCACTTGTTCCACCTTATGTCTTATCCACAAGTTAATACATTCATTTGCCATTAATGCACAGTCAATATTACTGCCTTCCCTTCCTCAAAGCTTCTTGGGATGGAGAAATTATATGGCACATTACCCCTTCCAATCTTCGGGCAAGAGCTTTTGATAACAGTTGGTAGAAGCTTCCCAACAAGCTAACCAGTTTATATTCTTGTAGTTGTTTAGCACCTTTCTTCTTAGAGATAAGTGTGATGAAAGAAGCATTCAAACTTCTGCATAAAGCAACATTGTGATTGAATTCCTCCATTGCCTTCATAATCTCTTTGCCAAACATCCCCCAAAATATCTCACAGGCACCATGTTAAAGGCTATGGGACATGCATCTCCTTGAGCTCTTCCCATATAACATGTCTCATGGACTGATCATTTAGGCCATAGGTCTTAGAAAATACCCATTTGAAAGAGTCTACCATTGGCTTGCAATGCAGAGACACTGAAAGACCTTCTATTTTTGAGCTGGACACTTCTACTACGTACTTGTTCAATGCCTTAAGAATAACCCCCTGCCCTATTAATGGCTGCCTTATGGGCATGACCCTAATTTCTACGGCCCTATACCTCCAAAGCCTCCATTCTCCCAAACCTCTCCATTGTTGTCTCTTGTAAAAACCAATAATTGTTCACTGGTTGCACACGTCCTTTACATATAACCTATGGTCCCTGGAGCTGAGGCCCCTAACATTCCAAGTAAGCATAGTGATATTCATGAGAAGTTGATATATCCTGGCCTGCCATCCTACCTTCCCTTTTCTTCTTTTGGTGACTTTTGCCCCTGGCCCCTTCATAGTTTATTGTTGACTACAACCATTTTCACTCTCGATCGCTTCTCAGGTTCTGTCTATCATAATGTCATATCTTCTTGGGTTCAGGCTGTCTCTTTTCAATCTCCCTAAATAGTTGTTTTTTTTTAGGTCAGTAAATAATTTTATTGATCGCAAGAAAGAATTACAATCTGGTGTATATACATTTAGAAGCATCTCTCAAGATTGCATCTTTGAGGTTTGCTGGAAAGTCCATAGAAGAAAGAATTTCTTCATCATTTCTAGTTACCAAAGAAGCTAAGATATCCGCTGGCTGATTTGCTTCCCTCCATACATGAACAACTTCATACTCATCCAAAGTTGCTAATAGCTTGAAAATCTTCTTGGTAATGCTTAACATCCTCCATCGAATGCAACAACTTGATAGTAAAACGTCCACCCTTACTTTGGAATCCATTGTGATAAGTAATCGCGTGTAACCAAATTGGGCAATAAGGCAAAGGCCTCTAAATAAACTGTATAACTCAAGCCATAGTACATGCCAAGGTTCAAAATGTCGGTGTCGGTGGAAATATCGATCACGCCAAAATAAGACATATCGGAAATATCAAAAAGAAATATTGTAAAAATCGTCGGAACTTAATAAACATATTCTAATCTAATTATATATGCACAAGGAAACAAATAGATTCATTAGGAATGATAGCTTATTTTAGTACACTTG
>JAOXJP010233275.1:0-24376 GCA_025762735.1 Platanus orientalis | reverse complement strand
AAATGGCGTAACAGGATTCATGTAGCCGACCCCAAATAGTTGGGATAAGGCTGTTTGTTGTTGTTGTTGTTGTTGTCCAACCCAAGTTTGATAGTTATTTAAATTGTTTCAATATTTTGAATCTGTGGTGGAATGTTGTATCAGTTGGATTATAATCATAAAGATGCCTATTATTTACAAAATTGGCTTTTCACTTTGGTTATAGAGTTTTAAGTTTTTACAACTCTACTTTTGTGATTTTTTTTGGAGGGAATTAAAAGTTTTACTTTAATTTGAATGAAACCAATCAACCCACCTTACTCTCTTTGTGTGTAGAATGTTTAGTCCCATATTAGAAGTGAGAAATAAATTATTTTACCATATAAATAAAGGCAATAACCTTTATGGGTAGGGACCCATGAGAGAGAGAGAGTGTGTGTGTTGGGGGGGTGCATCATGTGCGCACCGATTAACAGACCAACTCGAGCCGAGGTCCAGCATGCCGTGACGTGGTGTGTGTGGGTTCATGTGACAGCCACATAAATTATTATTATTATTTTATTTTTAATTTTTTTATAAGTATTTTATTTTTTTATTTAGTTCTTTTGTTTCTTCAAAGTCCCAAACTATTTCTTTTCCTAACATATAAAGATAATAAACCCGTTGAAAGAATGCCTGTTGAGAACAACTACCCTTTGGAAGAGGCCCATTGGGAGAAACCTATTGAAAAGGAAGTCCATTGGAAGAAATGCATTCAAGAAGAAGCCCGTTGAAAGAAACCCATTATGCCCATTGATGAGAAGATGTCCATTCTATTAGGCCCGGGGCCACGCCATCTTAGCTGAAAATCAAGTGGTGTTCAGAAAGGGAGGCAAAACCTTTTTACGACATTCACACATAGTCACACCCACAAACCTGTTTTTAGAGCAGTCATAGGGGGCGACATCATGGAATCACACTAACACGTTCGTCATCTATATAAGAGGAGTCTATTTTTCATGGAAGATATACATAAAAGGAGAAAAAGCCTTACCAACAATATATAGTGGATAGCATATGTTCTTCAACTTCTTCAATCTTGTTTCTTAAATTATTTTCTTCAATCTTTTTTATTTCATATTTTTAGAATGGAACCTCAAGGATTGCCATTGGTTTGATGTTTCTTATACTGAGTATGTCCAAGAAGTAGATTGTTGTTGAATCTTGTGGCGATAGCCAGATTTCCCTACTGCATAGTTGAGAGGGCGACGAATACCATCAACGACAATGTCTAATGACATGCCTTAACAAACCAATAAGTCCCGTTTATTTTCGATTGCATGATATTTATATATATATCTGGGGAATGCTAGAGTGCATAGTAGTTTTAGTAGTTTGGGCACATTAGCATGGTGCTTAAATTTATGTTTACATAATTTATCATTTTTATCATTGGTTTGAATATGCTAGAGGGCATTTAATGTCATTTGAAAAAAAAAAGGTGAATAGGAGAGAGAGAGAGAGAGAGGGATATTTGAATGTGGCAGAGAAGTTGGGAGAGAGAAAGATATGCCTAGCAAAAGAACCAGATGGAATGGGGTTAAGCTTCCTAGTCCATTCAACCTTCTTTCATTTTACGACACAAGTGACAAAGAAGGTAACTATTTCATCTGTTACCTTCTTGTGAAGTGTCACTCGAATATGAGAAGAACATGTTGAAGAAGATCTACCATCTCCGCTTCCCCTTTCGTTCTGTGAAGATCCAAACCCAAACA
Organism: Platanus orientalis; assembly: GCA_025762735.1. NCBI lineage: Eukaryota > Viridiplantae > Streptophyta > Magnoliopsida > Proteales > Platanaceae > Platanus > Platanus orientalis. The sequence continues at coordinate 22,643 of JAOXJP010233275.1, read as the reverse complement.
AGAAGGAGAGGTTTGATTTTTTCCCTTCACCTTTCTTTAGGCAATGAAGTTATATCTCCATTGAATTATGATTGGTGTCAACTTAGTTTGGATCTTGCTCGCCATATTTGGTTCGTTATCATCTACAATTAAAATTGGTGCCTTTTTTTATTGAAACACACACGCACATCTAGAGGGTAATTGGAACAATGCTTTTATATAAGTTTGACTTGTGTAGTCCCAACCCTATTTAATTCTTAGTATTTTGTATTTTTTTTTCTTGATTTTTTATTCAATCTATTGAATTGGTTGTATTAGAGTTAAGTTTCTTCATTGACATGGTCTCAATAAACTTTTATGTTTCATCCAATAGATCTGCATGGCTCAACAAATCAACCATGCACCCGTAAAGGTTATCTTGTCTAGTCCTTTTTTTTTTGGATAAATAAATGATTATATAAAACCAAAAAAGGATTTACAATTGGTAATAAGTACATTGGTTGGCATCCCTACTAACAACATCTCTAAGAGAAATAGGGAAATCACTAGGGGAGAGAATAAACTCCCCATCACCTGTAGCCCATGCAGCCAAAAAATTAGTTGGTTTATTCGCTTCTTTTCGACAATACCGAATCTAATAGTTCCCCAAGTTCGGTAGCATGCTCTTGATCTTTGATGCGATACTCGACACCTTTCCTGGACATTCACACTTAGAGTTTAGTATGTCAACAAAAACCTTGGAGTCCAATGTCATTTCTAGATCCATACAAGCCTAAGAAATAGCTAAGAGAATCCCACAGTAAAGGCTATATAACTCTAGCCATAATATAAGCATTCTATTACTTGTGCCAGCATATGCCAACAATGGAGAACCATTGGCATCTCTTATCAACCCACTATACCCAGTCTTGGTATTAGTAAGGGACCCCTCACATGACAATATCCAACCCCCTCTAAATGGTTTTTTCCAAGTGTATCTTTTGATCTCCTTAGTTACTTGAAAAGCACTAATACTCCAGTTGGACCAAATATACTGTGTATGGTAGTTGTTTGGAACATCTGCCCTCATGTTCTTTAACTTGCCAGTAACATCCTCCACAATGTAACTAACAAGAAGCTCCTTGGTGAGACTCTTACAAGCAAAGGAGTGCTGATTTCTTTCCCTCCATATATAATATATGCAAGCATTCAAAGTTGATTTCCCCACTAGAGCAAAAACCAATTTACCTCCAAAGAACTTTTTGATCCATTTACACTCATCCAATGTCTTCACTCTACACTTTCTCGGGTGAAGTTTAAAACTACATTGGAAAAATAAAAGATCCAAAGTTTTCCAATTATTCCAATAAAAGTAGCATTGACAAGTACGAAATATCTTCAATTTACAAAGGTGACTTTGGGTAGGCAGTCTTCTAGACATCACTCTCCATGCAATGAAACTATGATGAGGAATGTTATTTGAGAACCATACAACATCATGCCATGGAAGCAAGCTCCCCACATATCTGACTACTTTCCAGTCCGATTTAGTGGAAAATTTTCCACTTGCCTCCTCAGTCCACAACATTACATCATCATTCATATGAGGAAACTTCTCAATGTGTTCTAAAGAACTCTAAGCTTCCATCAACAAATGTGAGTTAGCTTGACCTCGATTCCACTCTCTATTACATAAAATAGTAGAAATTGTATTCATTCGGTGCAGCCTCAAGTCATAGCGAATTCAATCCCCAAACATCTGGATCAATACATCTTCAACGTGCCACCTATCCACCCAAAGTTTAGTGGAACATCTATTCCCAATCATGAAAAGAATACATGGTTCAGCCAAGATCCTTAGTTTTAGCATTTTCCTCGACACCCAAGAGCATTTCGTAGGTTCTTTGACTGTCTAAATATAGTCTTGTTTTAGGTATCTATTGTGAATCCATCGAACCCAAAGACTTTCTTTTTTCTTGTAGCAACCCACCAAATTTGTTTAATGATACCAGTGTAATTCATATCCTTAACACGAAGGATATTCAATCCTCTTTCTTCATAAGGTTTGCACACCACTTCCCAACTCATGGCATGAAGTTTATTAGATAAATCTGGCCCAACCCACCCATAGAAATCTTGCAAAAATAGCTTCAATTTATTTTATAAGTCTCCTTGGTAAACCAAAGACACCAAACCAATACACATAGCAGCCCTGGAGCACAAATCTGATAAGCACAAGACCACCAACATAAGAAAGTGGTTTATTCTTCCATCCCTTTAATCTTTTTATTTATTTATTTATTTGTTATTCTATCAAGAATTTAAGAGCAATCTCCATAGTTCATCTTTCTTGCAATCAATAGAACCCCAAGTACCTCATAGGGAGATGAATAAGAGTAATATTACTTGTTGCCACTTCTTTTTCAAGAAGAACATAAAGTATTTCCATGGTCAAGCAAAAGATGTAAGGAGAAATAAGATCACCCTGTCTCAAGCCCCTAGAACTCTAGAAAAACCCTGCTAGTCTGCCATTAATCATAATTAAGAATTTGGGAGTGAAAATGCATTCCATAATCCATGGGATGAACTAGGGAGGAAAGTTAATCTTTTCAAGAACCTTCTCAACAAATTCCCATGATAATGAATCATAGGCTTTCTTCAAACCAATCTGGCATATAGTAGCTAGAGTATGATTCTTCCTTTCAAACCCTCTAACCACTTCATGACAAAGAAGGATGTTCTCCATAATCAACTTCCCATTTATAAATGTAGTTTGATTGAATTTGACAAGCATGTTTATATCTCTTTTCAATCGATAACAAGAATTTTAGTAATAAACTAGTAAATCAAATTGCAAAGAGCTATTGGTCTATAATCCCCAAAGTTTGTAGCCTCAATCTTCTTTGGAATTAATGAGATAAATGTACAATTTATCTCTTGCAATAGTCTTTCTTTCCTAAAAAAAAAAATAAAAAATGCTTAACTGCATTAACCACATTACCACCCACAATATCCCAAGCTAATTTAAAGAAAGTGAGGGTAAACCCATTCGGCCCAGGAGCCTTTCCCTCCTTACCACTCCAAATCAGTTCAATAATTTCTTCATAGATAATTTCATCCATCAATGAGGTTCTTTGATCTTCATTAAGCATATTTTTCAGTTGCCAATCTTCATCATGTACATTCAAGGTTTCCAACATGAGGAGCCAGGATATTTTGGAAATACTTGATTGCCTCCTCCCTTATTTCCTTTTTATCTCTCACAACACTCTTATCATATTTCACAACCCGAAGTATGTGATTTTTGTTATTCCTTGCCCTTAGAGCCATGTGAAAGAGCGCATTGTTGTTATCCCCCAACTCCAACCATTTGACTCTTGATTTCTATTTTAGCAAACTTTCTTCTAGCTTCAAAGTCTTTGTGTATTCTAAAGAAAACTCATTTTCTTAGCCAACAAGAAGATCAGTATCCACATCAACACTTCTAGCTTCTTGAACTTTATACAACTCCTCCCTAACACTCTCCACCTGCTACTCCACTTTGCTAAAAACATTTTTATTCCACCATTTCAGCCTTGACAGGCTTAAGCTTCTGCACAACAATATAAAGGGCACCACCCTCAACTTGAATATCCCACCCGTCCCTAACCACCTTAAAAAAATCCTCACGTTGAGTCCACATATCAAAAAATTTGAAAGGGTTAGGGAACCCTCTCAAGGCATCCCTTATATGAACAAGACTAGGAGAATGATTAGAAATACCTGGAAGTAAAAAAATTGCATTTGAAGTAGGAAAATGTGCAAGCCATTCACCATTTACAAGTACATGGTCCAATTTAGCCTTAATTTTATCAAGCTCACTTGATTATTCCACCAACTGACCTTTTTACCCTACCACTTAAGATCTTGTGACTCTACTTCCCATAAACAATTATTGAAATTTTCCATAGCTTGTGGTTTAGGATGCTCCTTAATTCCCAATTTTCTCATGATTATATCTGACGTAGTTGAAATCACAACAAACAATCAACTGCTCATCAGTTTTCAACATATCCAAATCATTCCATAACTCTACTCTTTCTTCCTGAGAATTAAAAGCATACACTATAGTACAAATAAACTGACTTCCATTTATCTTACAATCAACTTGAGATGTAATACTTTGGGCTGATTTCTATAATACCTGTATCCCCACTTTCTCTTTTTGGAAGAAAATCCAAATCCTTCTATTATCATGGAAATCATAGTTGTCAATCATATTCCACCCCTCAAAAGTTCGCAATGTCTCTAACTTGTTAGCAACTTTAATCTGAGTCTCAATAATAAAATAGATGCTTACCTCATGTGCCTTCATCAAATGAAAAGCTTCCTTTTGTTTTTCCGAGATGTTCATATTGATCATGATTCAAGGTTTTGAGTTTGGCGATTCCCCCAGCCTTCCTTGATCTAGCCACAACTTTCTCATTTATTAGGACAGACTCCTTCATTTCCTTTTTGAATGGGAACTCTCTAAGCAGTCATTTTAAGAGCTTGAGGTCTCTGTATATGCTGAAATTGTTTAATACTCTTAACAACGCTAGAAGGGCTATCCGGCCTATCACTAATCTGTTTTCCCTTGTCAAGTACCATATTACCATCACTTAAATTTAATTCATCCACCACATTATGCATCTCTAGAATCACATCCTCTTCACTTCAAATAGTCAAACCTTCCATTTCATCCAATCCTTCCAATTCCTCCAAGCCATCCAAAGCACCAAACTTATTAGGACTTTCAATGCCCTTTGTGATATGGCCCTCCACTTGATTCCCACCAACAGAAATAGAATTCCCAACCAGCACACTCTCCTTGGTATCCTTTGTTTTCTTCAGCCTCCATATGTGCTTCACTTTGATAGACTTTGGACATTGAGCAGTCGAGTGACCAAAACAATTGCACAACTCGGATCGTTGTGGTTTCCAGTCATATATCACCTGTTGTACCACCATCCTTGCATTATCCATCACAATCGTAACATGATCTATAAGGGGTTTATTTGGCATCGACACAAATTCTCGCATAAGAAAGGCTCCTTTTTCAAAGTATACTTATCCATGAACAAAGGTTTTCCAGTACCACTTCCAATGATGCTAAGAACATCCACTGACTAGAACTGGAATGGTAGTTAAGGAAGAGAAACCCAAATTGGAACAAATTCCAAGTTCACCTTTTGAAGCTCCAAATCCGACCTCCAAGGCCTAACAACCATCAGTCCCCTAGCAACTTGCCATACTCCAACCTCCATAACATTCTGCTTGTCTTCACTGCAATTAAACTGAAAAACAAACCACCTTCAATTATGGTCACATCCACACCCCCTTGAGTTTCCAGATCTTTAGCACCATTTCCTTGATAAACACATAGCTCAGCTATCTCCCAAGAAAGCTGCCAATGAGGGTGTTCTTCCATTTCTCTAATTCCTTCTCAACCATGGATCCACTGCATTGAACCACAACCTCCTTATCAACCTTAATAGGCTTAACAAAGTGCAAGTTTGTACCTTTCAGACGGTTGTTTAGAATGGCCAAACAGGTGTCTCCATGATTGTTTATTATTGGGTTAGTTATGAGAACATCCCTCATCGTGTGTACCAGTATCGTAGGAGGACCGAGCCTCGTTTGTTGTGGTTCAAGTAGCTCGGGAGCATGTGGGACCCACGGGTCAGCTCATGTGGGGCCTACCCGAGTGCACATGGAGGGGCTGGAGTGTTACTCTTTGTTTAGTTTCATTTTATAGTTATTTTGATTCGAGTCTCATGTCGTTTGGTTTAGTAAAAATTATTTTATTTTAATTTCATATAATAAGGGCAAGGGCTAATTTTCTTTTATTTTATAATGGAGATTATTATTGTAAAAGACAGGGGGCAGCCTTGAAAAACCCTATTCCTTTTATTTTTCAATGAAGATTTTGAAGAACAAAAAGTGTGGTTGACAGCTACAGCTTGTCTAGAGATTGGAGTTTAGGAATCCTTCCTAGATCAAGCATGCTTGGTGAGAGGCCAAGGTAAAAGACTACAAACTGTCCACTATGATATTTCATGGTTCTGTGAACAGTGATGTGAACAGTACCATACTATTTATTCTCTGTATTACTTGTTACTGTTCTAGGTAAGAGTTATTTATTTCTCTATTTCTCCTTGAGTCTATGCTGCGAATGACTGGTTATAGGTTTTGGTTGAGGTTTCTCATGTCCAAAATCAAATACCCATTAATCCCTACTACCCCCAAGAATCACTATTAGCCGTGGATCTGTCCACATCTTCTTGCACCTAAATCATGAGAGTACAACCCAGAATATATCCTACAGCCACCCTTAAGAACCCAACCTGAAGTTGGCTGATTGGATTGTATCCTATTGAATCCAATGCTGCAGTTTTCCTATTGATACTACACCCTATAGTTGAGTGCTTCCATCAATGGCTGAAGTATTGGATTGAATTTGTGTTTTGTTATTATTCATGCTCTCTTGAATGACTTAGTGGACCGACAAATAAAACACCATAAATTTTCTGTGTTATATTTTCAATCACCATTTGTTTCCTTGCAAGTTACAACACTGTTTTAAAATTTTCCAGCACCTTGTTGACATGTATTTGGATGCAAAGCCTATACTTGTGTGTTGATCTTGTTTCAATCTGTTGAGGGATAGCTTGGGATTGAGTTCTATTTGTTTGATTATGATATCATAAGTTCTTAGACTGTGGGTTATGATGTTTGACCCCTTTACTAAATCCTACAACTAAAATTTAAAATGAACATGCTGATGAGTAGGAATCCTGATTGTATCAACTATCATTTCATGTAATTTATATTGATCTCTCATTATGTTAGCACTTGCATGTAGTTCGGCATCAAATTTGGTATCAAAGCATGGTTAGGTGCATCCTAAGGCATGCTGGTTGCATTGTAGGTGTCCACATAAAGTGTCCTTAGGGTCTTTCCCTTGGTAGGTTGCATTTGTATGTGCTGGTTGCATCTAGGCTTCTAAGGCATGGCCTTTCACAAGTCATTTTCATGGTAGATTAGGGGTTTACACTTCCTTACACACCAGGTCTAGTTTATAGTTAGTTCATTTTCTTGGAAGTGCACTTTAAGATCACTTTCTTGGTGCAACCCCAAGATTTTCCAGTATTGCATAGCATTAATACTGTAGGTTTAGATCCTTGTCCAATCCATAGTAGTGTCCTAAGTGCATGCTCACTCGGTGTGGCACCAGCTACCATAAAAAAATGGCTGTCGAGAGTTTTGATTTGGATAGAGCGTTTAGGGAGTTCAATGCCCAACTGAGTAACCAAGTTGAGGCCCAATTGAATGCCCACCTCACTCAATTCTAGGACCAACTGGAACAAGTGAAGAATAGGATTAACCTATTAGAGGCATCCGGGGGTTATACGAGTGAGGGATCTATAAGGGGGTCCAAGGGAGGTCCAGAGCAACCCAATCCAATGCTTGAAGGTTAAGATAAGGCCAGACCGAATGTAGGCGAGTACGGTGACACCGCCATCAAATCTATCAAAGTGGAAGCTCTTCTATTTGATGGACAATTGGATCCCAGGGTCTTCCTTGATTGGGTTTCTAGTATGGATGACTACTTCGATTGGTACCTCGTATCGGAGGACTGTAAAGTTAGGGTTACCAAAATGAAATTGATAGGGCAATCCAGACTTTACTGGAATACGATAGAGTGTCAACGCCATCTTAGGCGATTGGAACCAATTGGAACTTGGAAAGGTATGAAAGAGAAGCTTAAGGAGAAATATCTACTGCTATCATACCATTCTCGATTAGTGAATTAATGAAACTCATTGAGACAGGGTAACATGTCCATTTTTGATTACATTGCCCATTTTGATGAGCTCATGTGGTGTTATGACATCATAAAGGATCCTGCGGCCACCCTGAGTCATTTTAGGTTAGGTCTTTGTCTTAAATTCTAGAAGGAATTGATTCCCCATAGTGTGATTGACTTGGAAGAGGCCTATCAATTATTTTAGGAGTTAGAGAATTACTTGAGACCCCAGACTTTACGAGTTTATGATTCTCGTTGCAGTGAGCCTAAACCTGTAGGGTCTAACCGTACACCTATCACTGAGGGACAACATTCTAGAGGCCAACTTAGCATTTCGTGAACCCCTACCCAATTGGATCAAGGAAAGGGGGTTGCCAGAGGGATTCAAAGTGGTAGTGATCAATCTAGATGCTATAAGTGCAAAGGATTTGGCCACATTGCAATCCAGTGCCCCACATGGAGGTCTAATATCTACGTGGAGGGCATAGAGGAGTATGGCGAGGATGGATATGAGATTGATGATGAGGTACATCATCATGACCCTCCACCTAGTGATGAGGAGTAGGAAAGCAATGACGGTAGAGTTGCATTCATTAGGGGGGTCTACCTATAGTCCCTACTCTCTAGATTCCACATCCTTAATGGTGGTGAGGTGTGTCCTCAACCAATAGAAGGTGGAGAATGATTGATGTAACACCAAATTTCAAGCCGTGTATGAGGCGAGATTCATTGAACAAATTACCTAGCCATTTTAGAGGCTAGTTTATTATTTTTATGAATGGGGACTACAACTCCAAGTCTGATAGGCTTGTTAATTACAACCGTTTAACATAGCCAACCTTTGATTATCTTTAAGTTACTCAGTATGTATCACGAAATAGAGTTGCAATCATATAAAAGAGAAGAAGAAGGGAGAAGAAAATATACTCTTTCAAATACATATATATGTGTGGATTACACTTTGTTCATTCACCAACAAGTTTTACTTATCCATAACTTGATCCTCAAGCTCCCTATGATATCTTCCTTGGGGAGATTGCAGAGGTATAATGGACGTACTCCCTCCTCTTTTGGAAGAGAGGCAACTTGTAGAACTTCAAGAGATGAATGCAGCTTGCCTTGTAATGAACCTTTAACTTTTTCAACTCTTTCGTTCTTCCTTGTAGCTATCTATATCTCTTCTCCTCTCTCTATCATTCATGCATGCTGGTATTTATAGGCACCAGGCATGAGTTTAGAGAAGAGTCCTTATTGTGTTCAAAGACTTGCACTTGTGCCACTTTTGAGACTTTAAAGAGTAATTTGGGAGTATAGCCCCTTTGTTTAATGGTTCCATGATAGACTTATTTGGGATCCTGGTAGCATCATCCTTAATAGATGTTTACATGACCACAACCATTTTTGGGGAGAACAATGCCTTAACCCTATGATTTAATGATAGAAGGGAGACTGTAGCCTCAACCTCATGATTTAATGATGGTGGGGAGGCCAACGCCTCAACCCTATGGTTTGATGGTGGTGGGGAGACCAACGCCTCCACCCTATGGTTTGATGATGGTGGGGAGACCAATGCATCAACCCTATGGTTTGATGGTGGAGGGGAGACCAATGCCTCAACCCTATGATTGATGATGATAGGGAGATCGTGGCCTCAACCTTATGATTTAATGATGGTGGGGAGACCAACGCCTTAACCCATTTCTTATGTGCAGATGATTGATCTTTGCAGTGCACCAAGAGAAGGCTCCACGGCTGCAACTTGAGTAGAACACCTTTCCACGATCTTCTTCAACATCAAACCCTCTATTATATCTTCCTTGATATTGAGGTATGCAGAGGTATAACAGACTTGAAGCTTGCTATAGCAGAGAGAAATCTCGCTAGTTTGACAAAACTTGAAGGAGATGGGTGGGTGTAAACCTTGCTTGAACTGGTGAGCAATGCTTGAGAATTATGCAAAGTGAAACTATATCTCTAAATGATGGGGATAGATGGCTGGAAGAAGATCCTTTTTTTTCATGCTCCTTTGTGGTATTTATAGCAGCAAATTTGCATTCATGAAAGAGTCATTGATAAGGAAGAACTCCATCTTGTTCATGACTTTCATGTTTGAGTGGGAGTTTTTTTATCCTTATCCAAGACATATTAGGAGTATCTTTTATGTGATTGCACTCATTTTTAGTCTCCTCGGTATTTAGGGAACCCATGGATGCCATGGCTGCATAGAACAACCTCCATTAATAGAGTTCTTGTCGAGCTCAAACTCCTGGTTTTTTGCAGTGCATGAATAGGAATCACTAGTGGCGAATGACACATTTTTGTCTTAGTTGTGGACAACTAAAGTGTCGCAAATGACACTTTTTGGTGGCAAATGAGACATTTTTGTCTCAGTTGCGAACACTTTTTGGTAGCAAATAAGACATTTTTTGCTCATTTGCACAAAGTTTGTCTCATCATTGCCATCTTCAGCGATTTGAGTAAATGTCATTTTCATAAAATTTTCCTATGTCAACAATTACTGTAGAACCACCATATCTACACATATTCCACCTACAGTGACAAGAGCTGTAAGATCATAATTGATAGTGGAAGCTGCACCAATGTGGCATCTGCTAAGACTATGCAATGACTTGGACTGTCACATGTCCCACACCCTTAGCCTTATAGGGTGTCATGGGTGGATACATCTTCTATTCTAGTGTCCTAGAGGTGTTAGGCTCCCATTGCATTTTCATTTTATAAGGACACTATCTGGTGTGATGTGGTGCTTATGGATGTAGTCAACATTATTCTGGGTAGACCTTGGTTATATGACATGGACGCAACACTGTTTGGTCGCTTAAACACATTTTCTTTTATATACTAGGGAAAGAAGATTAGAGTGGATCTACTCCTACCTAAATCAAGCCTCGAACCCAAGGGTAAAGCTATCCTGGACAAGAAAGTCAAAGAGCCTAAGGTAAAAGCCTTACACATCATCAGCTCAAAAGAGTTTGAGTGAGAGGTCAAGGAGGAAGCTGTGGTTTTTCTTTTAGTGGCTAGAGAGGCTACTCCTGACGTTACTTCTAAGTGTCCTCCTGAGTGGGACTAATCTTGAGGGAGTTTTAGGACATGTTTCTTGAGGATTTACCAGATGAGTTCCCACCTATGCGTGAAATACAACACTCCATTGATTTGGTCCTAGGGGCAACATTGCCGAATCTACCCCATTATTGCATGAATTCAACAGAGCATGTAAAACTAAAGAGGCAAGTTGATGAGCTCTTGAGGAAGGGATTCATACAAGAGAGTCTTAGCCCATGTGTTATGCCTACACTTCTCACACCCAAGAAGGATGGCTCTTGGAGAATGTGTGTAGACAGTAGGACAGTCAATAAGATCATGGTGAGATACCAGTTTCTTATTCCTAGACTGGACGACATGCTTGGTATGATAGCTGGTGCTACCATCTTTTCGAAGATTGATCTCAAAAGTGGATATCACCAGATCGGTATCCATCTTGGGGATGAATGGAAAACCACCTTCAAGATGAAGGATGAGTTATATGAGTGGCTAGTCATGCCCTTTGAGCTTTCTAATGCTTCGAGTACTTTTATGAGGGTAATGACTTAGGTGTTGCAGCCATTCATTAGCAAATTCTTAGTTGTGTACATTGATGACATTTTGATTTATAGCCACAACAAGAATCAACACCTTAGCCACCTAAGGACAGTGTGTGAGCGCCTGAGGAAGGAGTAGTTATTCCCGAATTTGAAGAAGTGCGCCTTCAAGACATCAAGTGTTGTCTTCTTAGGGTTCGTACTTTCATCGGATGGAATGTCCATGGACCTTAAGAAGGTTCGTGCTATAGTAGAGTGGCCTGAACCTTGAAACATTTATGAGGTTCACAGTTTTCATGGTTTAGCTACTTTCTATAGATATTTTATCCGCTAGTTTAGTACAGTGATGGCCCTTATCACTGATTGCATTCACAAGGGGTACTTTGAATGGATAAGTGCGACATCAAAGGCCTTAAAGGAGATTAAGTTTAGGATGACTAATGCTCCTAGTCATGCACCTCCTAGACTTCTCCAAAGTTTTTAAGGTGTCCTGTGACGCATCTGGGGTCGGGATAGGAGTACTCACTCAGGAGGAGCATCCTGTAGCTTACTTCAGTGAGAAGTTAAATGAAGCCCGACAAAGATACGCCACTTACGACAAAGATTTTTATGTAATAGTACATGCATTGAGATATTGGAGACATTACCTCCTACTACAGGAATTTGTATTCTTTTCGGACCATAAGACCTTGAAGTACATCAGTTCTTAGAACAAATTAAGCCCAAGACATACTAAGTGGGTTGAATTTGTTCAGGAGTACACATTTGTGCTTAAACACAAAGCTGGGGTTGAGAATAAACCCACAAATGCATTGAGTCGCAAGGTTTCCCTGCTATAGACACTGAGTGTCAAGGTGATTGGGTTCGAGAAATTGAGAGAGGATTATGAGACATGCCCAGATTTCGAGGAGATGTATGCTTCTATACTGAGCGACCAGTCTAGTGGCCCTACTGATTTCATGCTATAGGATGGGTATCTTTTCGAGGTACCCGACTTTGTATTCCTTACACCTCAATGCATGATTTCCTAGTATGGGAGTTACATGTAGGTGGTATTGTCGGACACTTCGGCAAGGACAAGACCATTGTTTTAGTTGAGGATGGATTCTACTGGCCAAGCCTCAAAAGGGATGTGACCAAAATAGTAGAGCAGTGTTGTACTTGTCAACTAGCAAAGCAGATGAAGCAGAATATTCACCTTTGCCAGTTCCTCATGCACCGTGGTAGGACATGAGTATGGAATTCATGCTAGGGTTGTCTAGAACCTCGAGGAAGCATGATTCCATCTTTATGGTAGTGGACCATTTCTCTAAGATGACCCACTTCATCCCATGCTTGAAGACCTCAAATGTTTTAGGGATTTCTAGGTTATTTTTTGATGAGGTCATCAAGTTGCATGGCTTGCCTAAGTCCATCGTGTTTGACAGAGATGTCAAGTTCATTAGTTACTTTTGAAAGACACTTTGACGGATGATAGGTACAAAACTCCAGTTCTCCACAGCTTATCACCCTCAGACTGATGGTTAGACTGAAATGGTGAATCGTAGTCTTGGTTCGGTTAATTGGAGTACAGACATGAGTTCAATCGACCTTATTCCCATGTTAGTTACACATAGGCCATCTGAGTCAGCATCAACATTTGCACATCACATACATGCATTATATGAAGGGATAAAAAAAAAGGATTACCCTTAATAATGAGAGGTATAATCGGTAGGTTAATTCTCGCCGTGTTCAGTGAGAGTTTCAGGATGGTGATTTTGTGATGGTTCAGCTTCGACCCGAGTGATTCCAGACTAGAGTCCCTAAGAAGCTACATGCTCGTAGTTCAGGACCTTATGAGATACTCAAGCGGTTTGGACTCAATGCTTATGTACTTGACCTTCAAATTTGGGAGTAAGCTCAATGTTCAATGTTGAGGACCTTGTTCCTTTTCATGGCCTAACCTCCCCTTATGTCGATCCTTTCTCAGACCCGTAAGCCCCAATTCCTTAGTTTCGTTAACCCATACCTCCACCACCACCATTGGCACATAGGAAAGAGGTTATAGAGGATATCCTAGATGAACAGACTATTTCCACGAGGCAAGGTGGCTACTAGAAGTACCTTGTCAAGTGGAAGGATAAGCTAGAGACCGATTATACTTGGATGACATAGGAGTACTTGTAGAGATTGGACCCAGATCTACTTGAGTGTTACTAGAGCTTTGTTTCACTAGAGGCGAGATCTTCTCAGTTGAGGGGAGTTGATGAGGACATCCCTCATCACTTGTACCAGCGTCACAAGAGGATCGAGCCTCGTTCGTTGTAGTTCGAGTAGCTTGGGACCATGTGGGGCCCACAGGCTAACCCGTGTGGGGCCCACTTGAGTGCGCATGGAGGAGCTAGAGTGTTACTCGTTGTTTAGTTTCATTTCTGGTTATTTTGATTCGAGTCTCATGTCATTTACTTTAGTAAAACTCGTTTTATTTTAATTTCATGTAATAATGGAAATGAGGTAATTTAATTTTATTTTATAATGGGGGTCATTATTGTAAAAGGCGGGGGGAACAACCTTAAAAAACCCTCATTCTTTTATTTTTCAATAAAGATTTTGAAGAACAAAAAGTGTGGTTGACTGTTACAACCTTTGTAGAGATTGGAGTCTAGGAATCCTTCCTAGATCAAACATGCTTGGTGAGAGGCCAAGGTAGAAGACTACAAACTGTCCATTGTGATATTTCCCAGTTTAGTGAACAATACCATATTGTTTATTCTCCGTATTACTTACTACTGTTCAAGGTAAGAGTTATTTATTTCTCTATTTCTCCTTGAGTCTATGCTGCAAATGACTGGTTAGAGGTATTGGTTAAGGTTTCTCATGTCCAGAATCAAATACCCATTAATCCCTATTACCCCCATGAATCACCATTAGCCGTGGATCTGTCCACAACTTCCTACACCTGAATCATGAGAGCACAGCTCAGAATATAACATGCTGACACCCTTAAGAACCCAATTTGAAGCTGGCTGATTGGATTGTATCCTATTGAATCCAATCATGCAGTTTCCCTATTGATATTACACCCTATGGTTGAGTGTTTCCATCAATGGCTGAACTGTTGGATTGAATATTGTTTATGCTCTCTTGAATGCCTTAGTAGACTGACAAATAAAACACTATAAATTTTTTGTGTTATATTTTCCAGCACCTTGTTGACATGTATTTGGATGCAAAGCCTCTACTTGTGTGTTGATCTTGTTCCAATCTATTGAGGGATAACATGGGATTGAGTTCTATTTGTTTGATCACGATATCTTTAAGTTCTTGGACTGCGGGTTATGATGTTTGACCCCTTCACTAAATCCTACAACTAAAATGTAAAATGAATCGACTGATGAGTAGGAATCCTGATTATACTAACTCTCATTTTATGTAATTTATATTGATCTCTCATTGTGTTAGCACTTGCATGTAGTTCGGCATCAGTTAGGCTACAACACTAACACCACTTCCTAAGCTTCCACCTCCGGTCAGAGCATCAATATGCCCCGTGCTACCTCCATTAGCCAATATTTTCCCTTGCCGAGCTTCCATCGTAGATTCGTCATTGAGCCGCTGGTCATCATTACCCAGATCTTTATCCTTGCAAGCACCACCGTCCATCCATCCAGAATGAGATTTGCAATCAACCCCCTCCTTGGTCCAACCAGTGAACCCGAGCAACTATTTCTATAGCAGGTGGACACCATCTGGTTCACGCAAAACCTTGAGAAGTGCCGCCATAAGTTACTAGGCTTATTATTCACCATCGTGGTTAATATCTCAGCAATATTAAACTCGGGTCCACGTGTCGCTGTATCTAGCATCAACGTATCAGCAAGCCGGTTGTCACTTTTTCCATCGCCGAGATCCCGATCAACTCTACTGCCATTTCCATCATCCACCCTTGATTCCAAACCAGGCCCTCGATCATGGATCCTTCCACTCAAAGGAAGACTCCCATGAGGTGCCGCCAAATCCAATAATTGGATATTAGGGTTTTTAAAGAGGTTACGTGCGCCACATGCCTGCATGCAACGTACGTAATATGATCTCCCACCGCCAAAGAACTCCCATCTGACCGAACCATGATCTCTCCCCGAGAAGAAACACGGTTTCTTTTCTCAACTAGATTTGTTGTCCCTTGCTCCACCCGAGATGCCAGAGGTCAGGTATTAGCCCCTGGCAGATCGCCGGCGGCTAGCATAGCCGTGAAAAAATGAGCAGTCCGTTAGGGTTTCCAAAATCCCCAGGGGAGCAAATCTTGGATCACATTTATTGTTCCTACGACTGATATCATTAGCTCCTCATGGTCATAATTTTGCTTGGTCGAGCGAAGGATCCTCTGCAGTTAAAAACGTGGTTGTCAAACCCAACAAGCCTGCTTCCCATATAGTTTCTACATCAAAACCCAAGTCCATGGTAACCCAAATGTCCATTTCTTTGGGGGCTTTCACGGTCATGGTTAGTTTGCCACCCAGTGTCCAAATTTTGTTTGCATTTAGACCACTTGAACAAATTTGGTCGGGAAGGTGGAGGTCATTAATTTTGTGTTAAAAAAAGTGAACAATGTTAAAAGAACAACTGTTAGATGAAAGTCCTTTTACTTGGTTGCATTTACATATCAAGTACTAATAACACGTTCAATAGTAAATCAGTTTTAAATTTGATTTCGATGGGTTTATCGTCCTGTTCAGTTCCATAATTGTATGATGCCAATGGGCTCTACCCAACCCAGTTTTACCAATAATAACTGATTTTTAAAATATTGTCCAACTATATCTTTTTGCTATGTGGTTGTCTCAAATTCTTCCTCTGTTATATTTTGAGTTATGGGAGTTGTTATTTGATAATGAGTAAGAAGATTAATTACTTTGAAACTGTATTTCAACATTTCTATAAAATGTTATTGTAATTATCAACATTCAAATTTAAAATATTGCTGTAGACACAAATTTCGTGTGTAAATCCGCAACATGAAATATATGTAACAAATTCAACAAATGAATATTTTGATAAATGAATGAGATACAACTCTTTGATTTTACACTTTTTTTGCAAAAAGAGTAAAACCTCTGATTCTTTGTCAACGGAATCCAAGGGTGTAAATGTGTGTTTTTTGGATTCAGGTGTTGGTGTGCTTGATTGTGGATGAATTGGCTTCTTCTCGGACTTAGCGCTTGATCCGAAAAGGAGAGAAACACCTTGAATCTCGCTCTCAAGGCCGGATTTGTGGCATGTTTCTAAGATGTAAGAAATCTTCTTCTTTCTAGCAATGAACCGTAGTTGATGGAGAGACTAGAAAGCATGCCTTGAGTCTTCAAGTCTTTGGAGAGCTATGAAGATGCTTTGAAGCCTTCTTCTCTCTACAGCTTCTTGTTTGAAATCTTTTGCCAAGGTTCCTTCTTTATGTAGGAGGGGGGTATTTATAGACTTAGGGTTAGAATCTAGCCAAAACCTTTGATTGGGTGTTGATTGGATGCTCTTACTCCTTTTAGTTTAAAAGATTGGCTGCACATTCCTTATTTAGAGAGAAGTGCGATTTATGGAATTAATTATTTGTATTCCATGAGCGGCATAACTTTCTTTCTTTACCTAAGAGAATCTAGATTTGATATTGTTCAAATATCTGTCATTTGGGTCCCATACAAACTGTTTGGGCTTGCTAATGGGTTGAGACATGTGTGAGTTTGGTGGTCTTATGTGTTATTGGTTAAAACCCGGACCAGGCCTAATTGACTTATCTATGTAATTGGGCCTAATTTATGAGTTGGAGGCTCATGTATGGATTTTGGGTATTTTGTGTAGATTTATGGGGCGTAGGCCCTTAATTGCAATTTGTGCAAATCTTAGGTGTCTACAAATGCCCCATCAAGGATGTGCTAACGAAAGCACAGGTGATGTGAGTGACGGTTGCGCATCCTTGATCCCAGTGGTGCCGAGAGTCTGATGACATCAATGAGAACATCACCACTTCTTCTTCTTCTTCATTTTTTTTTAACTCTATCCATTGCAAGGTGTTTGGGCTTTGAGTATTGTACTTGGAAGATGGGTACATCTTGTGTCCTACTATGGGTGATGTAATAAGGATGACTTTAGCTGCTACTTGAGCTCTTACTTGGTTATCTGATGGCACACCATAAGCTCAAACTATAACACTAGTAGATCCGATCATGCACACTCTTCCCATCAAGGATATGTTGTCGTCATTTGTGCTTTCTCAACACGTCCTTGATCCTTTTTGGTGTTGCAAGAGTGTTCTTAAACCTTGTAAATGTAGAACTTTGGAAAAGACTTAATTTAGTGTAATTGATCATACAACATCAAATATGCGAGTTGATTTATTTCAATTATAGTTGAGACAATGAAACAAACTCTTAAACCGATTGGTGTGTTTCTCGGAACACCTGATAAGTACCCTTCTTATGGCACTGCTTGGTTGTAAAGAGGTTGATTTAGGGTTGACAACACATAATTCTTTTGATGTATTGATGGTGCACTAAAGGTTGAACTTGAAGCTTTACTATGGCTTTGCTTTAGTACATGTAGTTCAACTCACATGGAGGATGGTTGCTCATTATAACATATCTAGGAAGATGAATATGCATGGCCCAAAACCTCTCATGGGCCTACCTCAAGAGTACTCAATGCAAGTTACCAACAACAGCTTGACCATCTTGTTGAAAATAAATTTGAGCATGCATAATAGCAAGGATAGATGATTATACCCTATGCTTGATACACGACACGAATCTGACCTGCCAACATGAATTGCCACCCCTGACTTGAGGTCTGTTTGCAACCGGACCATATTAAAATCCATATTCTCGTACTAGAAACTTTGCTTTTAGAAACCTCCTTTTCCTGATGGACCATCTTTCAACTTTAGAAAGCTGCTTACATTGTTTGAATTTTTTAATTTTTTAGAAGGTGGTCTCAATCATTTGATCTCACTTTGTTCTCTAAACAATGAAATCAAACTTGTCCCTTATAAATACCCCATCTAGGGCTTTCTTTGTTGCACATGCAAGGATGCTGGGAGCTTGGAGGTGCTAAGACCCAACACAATATTCTTCTTCCCCCACTTTTTTTTAATGGAGAATTTTAGAGAGCTGAGGAAGATCACAGGCACAGCCAAAGGGCGACAACCATATACAGGTACTTCTTTCCCTCTGTCTCTTTTTTTCATGATATTTTTTTTTGCAAAACTTTATTCCTCCAAAAGGGCCTTGTGAATCTTCTAAAAAAATATTAAATCCCTATGCTTTTCTCCGGGGATCATCATCTCATGAGAGCTAAACTGCTTGGTGTGTCAACCCTCCCTGTAGTCTGACCCAAAGGCTTACATGTTAGTTTTTCATATTCAATGTGCACTGAAGGATCGCCTTATATAGTATTTCATGAATGGCCTCTGAGATTGCTATATAAGGAAAACCAATATTGTCATGCTTTTTCAGATCGAGGACTCGGGAAAATATTCACCTCTTTTTGCATCAGCAACACTATCCTTTCTTGTATGCCAAACACTAACAACAGTTCATTGCGTATGCATGTTCCCTATGGCCAACAGTAGAATAGAGTTCATAGTCGCAACATGCACTCCCCTTTTGAATTTTATTTTGCAATACAGCATAGCCACATACATTCAAAGTTATGGAGCCCCTGACATAGGTTAGACCTTGCTTATGGGACAACAACTAACATGTGGTCTAGTTGGTGGATGAATTTCTTTATATATATATATATGTGGTCTAGTTGGTGGATGAATTTCTTTATATATATATATATATAAAGATGAATCTCAAGAACCAACCACTCCATAAAGATCGAATGCTAGCTAAGTAATAGATGAACTTATGTTTGTTTGATGAGCCACTTAGCTTGGTCTTGATTGGGGCCTTAGCATACCATTTTATTGCAAACAAATGAATTTCCTTGTGTTATACTTCATCAAAACTGGAGCCATAAACATCCTCATGGGAAACTACACAGAAAGTACATGGAGTCTCTTTTCAATATTTTGAGCTTTGAACGTGGTCACTTGTTGATAGAGTATAATTCCTTTCTTATCATGAACTCTTCGCTTTCCATACCCTAATCTCTTCCATGATTATTTGTATGATTTCTACCATTGGGAAATCTTCGTCAATGCATTGTTTCGATGATTGGTGCTCCTATGCATTCTCCTTCATAAATTACACACATCTTGTTACTTCATGGTCTAATTTTCCAAATTAGCATTAGGGTAGGATTCGTTGTCAAGCTTCCCATTCTTCCATGTTGGTCCATATTCTAGTTGAGCGATCCACCAATTTGTTTTGCCGCATCAGTGTGTATTTTAGAAGTGCTGCCCTTGCCAATGTGCAATATGCCATGCTCGTTGCTTTGATTTATTTTGTTGCTCTTAATAACAACAGATTTTTTTTTTATATACTGCCTTCACTCCTTTTTGTCAAGAAACTCATGCATGCTCCAAACTTTTCTGTTGGCAACGATGGTAAGAGTACATTAGCGTTAATGCCAGGTTTAGTGATGACAAATCCCAAAATATGCATTGACTTTTCCCATTCTAGCAATGCATCCCATAGGTGTCTCCACATGCTTCCATTATAGTTTGATTCACTGGCAAAACCCTACTTGACCAATTTTGATCCACTTAGATAAACGGTCATAGCACGAGTGTAAAGTTGTAGCCGAGCCTTTTCTCTACCGTATTGACTGCTCTCAAAATTAAATATCTGTTGTTACACCTCTTGCCTGTCATACTTCCTCAATGGACTTAAACAAAAGTACGGGTTCTAGTATATGTATCCATGTTCTATGCCCTTTGATAATCTGAAATTTCAACTTTAGATGTTATGGCACTAGTGATTCTCCTTTTGTTTTTGACAATGCTAAATGTGAATTCTCTTTTTCTTGACTCAGGTCTCCATAACTGAACAACAAGCTTACAACTTGAAGAAATTCCTTTGTGTGTTGCTTTGTGGAATCATTATGGCTTTGGGGAAGGTAACTTTTAATTTCAAGTATAGAGTTGTTGTGCATCTTGTTCTGCTTATGTCTCCTTTGCAGGAAAATCCTTTAGTATTCCGCCTCAACATACGAGAAACCTATCAGCCAATAACCCTCTATCTTCTAGCGGGATGAGACTAACATCTTCACCTCACCTTTGACATGGAGCTTAGTCGACGGGGGTGATCTTAGGATAAGGATTTGTCTTTCATCTTAGCAAGATGGATGGTCTTATCGTCCCTCACCTTGACATTGGATATATTCCATGGTCAAAGGAAGTGGTCTTAGAGATAGCCAACTGGTGTTAGAATTTCTAAATAACAATAAGAAGCCTTGACAGTTTGAGTTCAGAGACATTGTATTTTGAATCAACATACAAGAAACCTATCGGCCAATAACCCTCTGTCTTCTACCAGGATGGGATCGACATCTTCACCTCACCTCTAACATGGAGCTTATTCGAGGGGGGTGATTGGGATAATGATTCATCCTTCATCTTAGCAGGATGGATGGTCTCATTGTCCTTTACCTTAACATTGGATAAATTCCATGGTCAAAGGAAGTGGTCCTAGAGATAGCCAACTGGTGTTAGGATTTCTAAAGAACAACGAAGAAGCCTTCACAGTTTGAGTTTAGAGACATTGCATTCTGCCTTAGCATATGAGAAACCTATCGGACAATAACCCTTTATCTTCTAGCGGGATTGGACCGACATCTTCACCTCACCTCTGACATGGAGCTTAGTTGAGGGGGGGTGATCTTGGGATAAGGATTCGTCCTTCATCTTAATAGGATGGATGGTCTCATCGTCCCTTACCTTGACATTGGATATATTCTATAGTTAAAGGAAGTAGTCCTAGAGATAGGTAGCTGGTGTTAGGATTTTTGAAGAACAGTGAAGAAGCCTTGACAGTTTGAGTTCAGAGACATCGCATTCTGCTTCAACATATGAGAAACCTATTGGCCAATAACCCTCTATCTTCTAGTAGGATGGGACTGACATTTTTAACTCACCTCTAACACGGAGCTTAGTCGAGGGGGTGATCCTGGGATAAGGATTCGTCATTCATCTTAGCAGGATGGATGGTCTCATCATCCTTTACCTTGACATTGGATATATTTCATTGTCAAAGGAAGTAGTCCTAGAGATAGCCAACTGGTGTTAGGATTCCTGAAGAACAGCGAAGAAGCCTGGATAGTTTGAGTTCAGAGACATTGCATTCAGCCTCAACATACTAGAAAACTATCGGCCAATAACCCTCTATCTTCTAGCGGGGTGGGATCGACATCTTCACCTCACCTTTGACGTTGAACTTAGTCGAGGAGGGTGATCCTGCGATAAGGAGTCATCCTTCATCTTAGCAGGATGGATGGTCTTATCATCCCTTACCTTGACATTGGATATATTCCATTGTCAAAGGAAGTGGTCCTAGAGATAGCTGGCTGGTGTTAGGATTTTTTGAAGAACAACGAAGAAGCCTTTACCCTTCTATCTCGAGTCCTTATCCTTTAGAGAATGCTTATGAGGTAAATTACATTTATGCAAAGGTACATATTTTTTTCTTGCAGGTGTGGCTGAATCTCTTGCATTGATTGCACTTTCATATATTGGATTTTATCGCACACAATTTATGCTCATGCGGTCTAGGAGCGATACAATATTTATTCCTTGTTTTGGCCATTCACAGTTTATACTCTTGTGGGCTAGGAGTATGGTGAGAAAGCCAAGATGTTGGGTCTTATTTGCCATACGCAGTTGATGCTCACGCGGGCTAGGAGTTGTATAAGGTTTTTTTTTTGGTTTTACCGTACACAATTTATACTCATGAGGGCCAGGAGTGTGGTGGGAGAACCCGAGATATTAGGTTCTATTTTGCCATATGCAGTTTATGCTCATGAGAGCCAGGAGCAAGTATAATTTTTTTGTTTGGGCTATACACAGTTTATATACTTGGGGGCCATGAGTGTGGTGGGAGTACTCGAGATGTTGGGTTCTGCTTATGTAGGCCAGGAGCACGTATAATATTTTTGTTTGGGCCATACATAGTTTATACTCTTGCGAGCCAGGAGTGTTACAAGATTTTTTTTTTGGTTTAGGCCATACATAATTTATACTCTTGCGGGCTAGGATTGTGGTAGGGAGAGAACCCACGATGTTGGGTTCTATTTTACCATAAGTAGTTTATGCTCATGCGGGCCAGGAGCTATACAAAGTTTTGACAGGT
>JAOXJP010233274.1:0-10341 GCA_025762735.1 Platanus orientalis | reverse complement strand
AATTCCATGGCTTTTGTTGTGATGATGGTTGACTAAAGTCTTAGCTAATATGAGAGGTAAAGTTTGATAATTTATGATGATTTGATTAACAATGAAAATTTAATATAATATTTATTTTAATTGAATAGTTTAATTTTGTTTTGTTAATTGTTACAAGCCTATAAATTTTATTTAATTCATTGTAATTTTATAATACATTGGATACTTAGAAAATCCCTTTGATTTGTTGATAAGTGTGTTATTATTTTTAAACTTCAATTATGTAATTATCTTCTTATGCAAATATTATTATTGGTTTAATTGTGTGATATTTTGGTTAGATAGAATCTTCATTCAGTTCTAGTCGTAATAATTTGATTAAACATAAATTATAAATTATTAAATGGATCATTGAAACTTTAGTTCTATTTATTTAATTTTATTCTTATTTTCATATTATTTCTAGTCTATACTACGGTGAAGAAAACTTTCAAATTTATTTTCTTTATGTACTTTTTCTTTTATTTATAATTTAGTTTTTGTTACACAAGTTAATTCATATAGATTCGATCATGTAATATATGATAAGACTTGTATACTTGCAAGTAAAATGATCTTAGATTTTTTGTTCATTAATTTGGATAGTTGATTTAGGCGTAACAATAATCTAAGATTATAAAATTTTATTTTGCTCTTTTGATAATATTCTTTTCAATTAGATTAGGAGATTCGCCAATCAGACCGCCCATATACTTGGGAAACATGACCTTCAAGCTTTTGCTCCGGTGTGTTGGCTGGCTGTCTTCGCCCCCTCTCTCCCCTCTCTTGATTAGAATTTGTAATGTTGACGGACTTTCCTGGTTCTTTGTTTAGGAGGCCGTAAATGTTAGTGAATAGTTGATGTTAAGCTTCAAACTTTTGCTTCCATTAATCACCGACGTGAGACGCACTAATCCCTATACATTTTTCGGAATTGGGCATGGTTAGATCGTCCATTGGGAGTGGATACTGCACTGTTCAGTATGTTGCCAACAACTGGAGTGCATCCTCAAAGGCAGATTCGAGCACATGAATTCTCACAGGTAACGTTGCGTGGATACAACTCATCTAACTAACAATTGGTTGCTGATCACCTTTAGAGTAGGCCAAGAATTTGGCTAACAAAAAGTTTTTTTCTTTTTTCTTTTTTCTTCTTTCTTCTTTCTTTCTCTGTGTTAATATCCTTTTTCTTAAGATTCATGGATTACAGCTTATTGGGGACTAACAACCTAATTTTGGTAGCATATCAGGCAAACGTGTTTTGGCAGGCACAAAATAACTTCTTCCACACATTCATTTTTATTTTCATTCATTTTCTCGGGTTTACTCCCCTGTCCCCGCTTTGTTTCTTTGGTGGGGCTATTCTCGGGTTTGCTATGACAGCAACATGGAGAATGATTGTCTGTGATAAAATATCCTATGTAGACGTGTCACAGATTGACTAATTTTTTAATTTGGTGCTTTTTTTTGGACGCTTGCACCTTTTTTATGTTTATAACCCTACACACCACGTGTCAACTTATTATTCCTCACAGAAACTCAACACACTTTTTCATCTCATAAAATTTGCTTCATATTACCAATATGTACTTTTCAGTATCATGCTCTGTATGCATTTTTCGATTACACTTAATTGTCTAACTTAAAACAACATACGATGCAATATAAAACAGCTCAAGGTACAACGTACGAAGAACAATATATAGTTTTCAGTATCATGCACGTTATGCTTTTTTTCTATTGCACTTAATCGTCTTACCTAAAACAATAAAAGATGCAATATAAAACAGCACAAGGTACAACTTACGAAGAGCACAAGGCACTACTGAAAAGCATTGGCTCTCCTTCACGTAAACAAGTTTAGAGCCCTATACAACTCCGGTGGTTTCGGGAGAGTTGGTTAATTCACTTCTTAACAAGGTATTAGAGCAAGATTAGGTGACAAGTTTGAATCTCCTTTATGAATGCAGTTATTTTCTAAGTATCCTGTGCTTACATGTGCACGTTTTGTAGACTTGCACCTAATTAGCACTTTCACGTTCATTATCATTAACCCCAAAAAAAATAAAGAAGGAAAAATCTTAGCCATTATTTCACTATTTAATCGGTTCCAAACGCTTCACTCGTAAACCCTTATCTTCTCATCACATAAAACAAAACTCATCATTTCAGCTCCAATACTCTTATCGTACTTCCCTTTCACAGGGGACCCTCGAGCATCCTCTCATGTCTCAGATTTTCCTATGTTCACATTCATCTCAAAATGTCCCCTTTAACAACTGTAAATGAACTTTAAAAATTTGTTAAGATAAAGGTCATTGTTAAATATGTCCATAAAGCCAATGCGTCCGAATAACCAGATTGATCTGAGAAAGGTTGATATTATCTGCGATGTGAAGATTTATGCGGGCCTTGGAGCCATCATTCATGGGGCTCCATGTGCAGGCAGGTACTGACAAAGTATATGGGGCTGTTAGTACCTGCGTGCACCTGGAGCCCCATGAATGGTGGCTGGCTCCAAGCCCAGCGCAAATCTTGACATCGCAGAGGATATCACCCCATATGAGAGAAGCCTTGGTGGGCCCATCGTCTCAATTATTTGCTGAATTGGAGTGCCATATGGTATTGCCCAACTCCAATCATTGGACCGACCTGTTGGGCCGTTATCGACCATGGTTATGTCATGGATGCTGGACCATTTCTTCGCCCAATTTAGACGAATATATACTTTTGAGCATGGCTGACCGCCTGAGTTGGTGTTCTTGGACACCACGGCGTTCCTTGAAATACTCCTCCAGTCACCCGTACCGTATTTATGCAGTCCAATTAGAAAAGGCTTATTACAATTTACAACACCAACTGCAAATCAGTCATCCAAACATTCTCAAGCGCAAAAAACAAATTAATCAATTTTTGTCCCATTTTTAGCATTAAGTTAAAGGTGTAATCATATGCTGTTTGGCAGCATCATCAATGTACTGCTTGGACCGGACAAAACGGGTTTTAAAATTGTAGATGAACTTGACCCTTATGTCGACCGGGTTGGAATAGTGGAGCAGCTGGAGCTAACCCATGAAAAAGAGTGGGATGGGCTGATATCCTCTGCGCCACCCCCCTTGTGACATCACCTCCAAAAAGTGAATTGATTCCCCCCGTGTGGCCCTTGAGTGCCTCACAAGGGGGGTGGCGCAGAGGATATCAGCTACATCCCCAAAAGTGAGTTGATTCTTCCCCTTGTGTGGGCGTGAAATCATCTACGCCACTCCCCATGATGGGACACTCAGGGGGGGAATAAAAAATCTCCAAAAAGTGAATTGATTCCCCCCTTGAATGTCCCATAGGGGGGGTGGCGTAGATGATTTCAGCCCCCCTTGAGTGCCTCACATGGGGAGAGGCTTAGAGGATTTCAGGCCATGAAGCAAGACATTAAGGATGGGGTCCATTCACTTTTGGGATGTCCCATCACCCCAAAAGTGAATGGGTCCCACCCCTTGTGTCTTGCCTCATGGGCGTCGCACAAGGGGGCATCGCAAAGGATATCAAAAGGGTATGTGTTGGGCCTACAAGGGGGCATCGCAGAGGATATCAGAAGGGTATGTGTTGGGCCTACCACATGCCAGTTTCGGTTCAAAGCGGATTTCTGCAATGGGTGGTGCAAGGTTAATGTTTTCTCACGTTTTCTGTTGCGTGTAACTCAGCTGGAGCTTCATGTTGGCCACTTTGTTTTGGGCTGCACGAAATCGCTTTGGCTTGGGCTATAGCCAACTGAGACCAGCCTAAAATTTCAAATGGGTTAAAATTAGCCAATCCAACTAAATAGGATATGTTAGGACAACATTTGCCATCAGCTCGGTATATTAGCTCAGCTTGGCATATAAACTTACTTTGGCCGGCTTGGATTTTATACACTAGCCCTATCTTCCTCTAACCTCAGCTAAGGGTCAAACAGGTGGAAACATTAGTGCCGAAAGTGATTTACACACACCCCTAAAAAGTGTAAATCACTTTTGACACTGATGTGGCCGCCCCTTGACCTTGGTGGAGGTTAGCATCGGCGTAGAAAATCTTTGCCATAGTTTGGCCCATAGAAAAGACTCGACCTATAAAGACAACTTGGTATAAAAAGACGAATTGTCATGGTCATGACGACCACTCCTCCCTAGAATCATGCAGAAGATCCGGCGCCACTATTCTTGTTAATAATTGAGCATCACAATATTCATCCAATCCAAGAATCCACACAAAGATATCAAGCCATGCTGTCATGACTAGATTTTTCTCCCTGTCAAAACTCTCAACCATCACCCAGCCAAGGTCAGACTTTCAGCCATCTGAGTCCTTCAACTGACCCATTGACATGCCCCATTTGCACTGACTACTCAGCCACTTAGGCACCCATGCCGTGTCATTGAAACATGCCTCAAATGACCCCAGAGTCCACGCTCCGCCTATACGCCCACCAAAGGCCATGGCACCTTACAGCGCACCATGCCTTTCCACTCAAAACCTCGCCCTCGAATCTTGTCATGCCACCACCATGGCTGTCCAAGGCTAAGCCAGAATTTTGTCCAACACAATGACAAGGCACACCCGAGCACACTAAGGCAATGGGATAGCCCACTTGGCTCCCCACGGGCTGCCACTGTCACATAGCACATGCTTGTAGCTCATGTGTGGGTTAACCTTCACCCTCAGGTGAATGCATAATGTCACCCCACTAGGCTCCCAAGCATTGTCCCATAAGGGGACCCAACCCCCAAGGGAACTCATGACACCACCTCTGTGCATGCCAAGAGTCGCCTCCAACCCACATTTACGAATGCCTCGCAGTTTAAGCTCATGCGGGCTAGGAGCATGTCCTTAACCTTAGTACAATTTGTTGTGTCATTCCTTGCCTTTACATGCCTCCTGCCCATGTCAAGGGCCTAGGTGCCTCAGAGCATCCACCCCTCCTCAAGGTGGATGTTAAGCCTTTCTGGGATTACCAGAAAAGAACATCATCGGGTACAGAAAATCATACTGTACCTTATTATGAAAATGCCACAATGCCACACATTAGGCCACCTGTGTTCCATGCCTCGACATGTTCGTGACATCCTCCCCCACTTGTCTGGTTGATGCCCTAGTTAACATGCCCACAATAAGTGTTTGTTTCGGCTTGCACACCTCTCCCTTGCCTCAACCACTATCGATCAATGCGCAATACCACACTGACCTCGGCTAGGATCCTCTGTACACTGCCTACTCCATGACCTACCACGATCTACCCCACGCACACTAAGTGCTAAACTTCGGCTTGCATACCTCTCCTCTGCCTCGACCACTCCCGATCATCTCTCAGTACCAAACTGAATTCAACTTAGAATCCCTGTACACTGCCTACTCAATGACCAACTCTGATCTATAAGACACTCCACATGCCACCCTGCGTAGTCCATCACACAGAAACACACCAATGTACACAATCTGTTGTGTACGTGCACGTTTTATTGTGCACCAAAGTTCACTGAATCTTAGCATCTGCGGCTTCAGACATCTTCTGAACACGGCTCAGCCAGCGAACAAACCCAGCCCAAGCTCTGCTCTACCCTTGATATCAGCATAACTTCACCTTACCCTAAGGCATAATCCTCAGACTGCTTCGCGCACCTCGTGCCCAAATGCTTAGCTCTCCCAAACTAAGCTGTGACTCAATCTGTCAAGCCACGGATCTCTCCCTCGAGATCCCCTACCCATGCACTTCTCAAGGTGTGGCTCGCAAGCCAACCATAGTCCGTCACGGCATGGTACTCCCTTCCACCGGGACTCATCCAATGTGAATTTGTCTTCCTGTCAATTCGTCCACTCTAAACTGCCCTTGATTCTGACTCACATGCTTTCATGCAATCCCATACCTACTACGGCCCCCTGCAAGTCTAACCAAGCTGCATCCAACACGGTCAACAACCCTATCCATTGTTCAAAACCACCTTGCATAATCCGTCATGCAATGCCTCCTCTGAGGACTTCCAATCACCTCTACATCTGTCAACGTGATAATCAACCCACACTGACCTGCATTCCATCCATAGTTCCTCTGACCTTTCCATGTCATGGGGCTTAGTCCATTGAGCTCCCTTCATTGTGGCCAACACCCTTTCTCTAGTTCTCTACGCCAAACAATGTCTACTTCTGCAGACTGTGCCAATATAGCCATCAACCCACACTAACATTCACCAATAAAGCTCCTAGGTACACCGACCCTTCTCATGTTGGAACTTAGTCCATCTAGTCCAATGCGTGGTCAACATCCCTTATCCGATGCTTGTAACCACCCGTGCCAAGTCACCTTGGTCTTCCACACCTCGTCCATGAGGTTTCACCTGATTTCTGCTCTAACAATGTTCTTCACCTTGTGCGACATACTAACTCTCATCTGTATGAACCCTAACACTCAACTAACCAAGATAACAAAGCTCTCATCTAAACTCTGCCCACGCTAGTACCTCGAATAAACGACCTTAGTCGTGGCACACCTGAACCTATCATCGCTTCCTCTGCGCACACTGGCTTAAGTGTTCCCCCATTTAAGCTTGTCACCATACCTCGGTCTCCCTGAACGTCATCATTGTCCAGTTCAATCATCCTCTTATGTTGCCTCTCCAGTACCTCGACGTCCAATGTCTTTACCCCGAGAACGCATCCATCGTTGCTTCCACTTTGCCTTTGATCCATTTAAGGTCTTCCTATAGCTTTTCATAACATACCAAATCACTATGCCACCCTAGTACCTCGGTCTTCCTTACCTTCACCCTGAGTAAGCACTATCAAATACTGTCCTTATCTGTCACCTGTGTTTTCCTAGTACCTCAGCACCTTGCCTTCACCTTGAACCAACACTTCATTCCAATCAATGTGTCACTCCAGCACCTCGGCATCCATTGCCATCGCCCTGAGTCAACACTAAGTCTCCGCAATGTGTCACTCTAGTACCTCGGCATTCATCGCCTCCACCTCGAGCCAACACTTAGTATCTGTCAATGTGTCACTCTTGTACCTCGGCATCCCTTGCCTTCACCCCAAGTGAACTATCCGTACAGCTTCCCATATCTGTGTCAATGTCTCACTCTAGTACTTGAACATTCTGGCTTCACCCTGAGTATACTAACCATCCTAATTCTCATACTTATCTCCTTCTCGCTCTAGTACCTGAACACACTTGCCTTCACCCTAAGCAAACCAACCATTCTTATCATTGTCTCGCTCTAGTGCATCGACACCCTATTTCTTCACCCTGAACAGATCAACCACTACAATCCTCATATCTGTCTCCATGCCTTGCTCTAGTACCTCAACGTCTCATGTCTTCACCCTAAGCAGGCTCACCATCTCAATCCTCGTATCTGCCACTGTATCTTGCTCTAGTACCTGAGCACACTTGCCTTTACCCTGAGTAGATTGACCATCCTGATACCCATAACTATGTCCATGTCTTACTCTAGTGCCTCGACGTCCTGTGTCTTCACCCTGAGTAGACCTTGGAACTCTGTCTGGTGCCACTTCAGTACCTGAGCTTTCCTGTGTCTTCATCCCAAGTGACCATCCATTTAGATTCTCAATTGGTTTGTCACCCTCAAGCCATGCCATGGCACCACCGTGCCTTCACCTTGTTCGTGCTATTGCGCACATCTCCTAAAGTTGTCCTAACATAACTCAACACCACATGGTAGCCTTGTCCATCGGAACTACATGGCACTTATGCCATTCAACATCACTCACTGACATGCCTTTGAGTTGCTCACCCGAGCCATCAAGACTTTCTTTGTAAGCTCATATCCAAATAACCAATGCTTCAATGTTGTCCGTTGCATCGAAGTCTTCCAAATATGTTGTCGACATGATCTTGGGCAAGTCTCACCACAGACCCCCTACACATGATAGACATCAAACAGACTCTGTAGCCAGCAACCCTTCTCCGCTATTTGGAACCACAGTATCATCCCCGAATATAACTCCTTGCCTTAGTGATGTCTATCGCACCAAAGGTCTTGATACCCACTGTATCAGAGGCAATCAGTCCGTCGACTACCTTGCCCTGATATCACCTATATCAGAGGCCATATCATCAACATGAGCACTAACCGCTGCTCTAGTACCAACTGTCATGGCCATATTTTTCTCTCTATCAAAACTGTGCGGCACCTCAATCATTACCCAGCCAAGGTTAGTCTTTTAGCCATCTGAGTCCTTCAACTGACCCATCGACTTGCCCTATGTGCACTTACTACTCAGCCACTTCGGCGCCTATGCCGTGTCATTGAAGTGTGCCTCAAATGACCCTGGAGTCCTCCACGCTGCACCTATATGCCCACTGAAGGCCATGACACCTTACCTGCGTACCATGCCTTTCCACGCAAGACCTTGCCCCCGAGGCTTGCCATGCCACCACTATGGATGTCCAAGGCCAAGCCAGAATTTTGCTCAACACAAGGATAAGGCACACCCGAGCACACCAAGGCAACGGGATAGCCCCCTCGGCTCCCCACGTGATGCCACTGTCGCATAGCGCATGCTAGTAGCACCCGTGTGGGTTAACCTTCACCCTCAGGTGAATGCACAGTGCCACCCCACTAGGCTCCTAACCTACGTTTGGGAATGTCTCGTAGTTTAAGCTCATGCGGGTTAGGAGCATGTCCTTAGCCTTGACATAGTCCGTCTTGCCATTCCTTGCCTTGACATGCCTTCTGCCCATGTCAAGGGCCTGGGTGCCTTAGAGCACCCACCCCTCCTCAAGGTGGATGTTAAGCTTTTCTGGGATTGCTAGAAGGGAACATCACCGGGTACAAAAAATCATATTATACCTTATTACAAAAATGCCACCATATCACATGCTAGGCACACACTAGGCCACTTAAGCCTCATGCCTCTGACATTTATGTGACAATGCACCTCACCAATTCTATATAATGGTGTTATATTGCTTTCTAAAGGTATAAGAACAATTCCTTGAAAAAACTTGTTAATTTCTTGTTGAGCAAGAGCTCTTGCTTTGGCATCGAAGAGATTAAATCGGCACAACCAGTAGCCTTTTAAGCTCTAGTTTTCTTTTTTACAAGAATTCAACGGTCTGGCCTACTGCACGATCATTTGAGGAACACAATCTGTATTTCATCATGATTAAAGAAAGATGTTAACAATTCTATTTAGTGGGTAATTAGGATAATTAAGATTTTTTTTTTGGTTCCAATTAAGAATATTTATGACACAAACCTCTAAAGGCATGCCATTGATTGACACATGATGTATTCTTGAATTTGATGTATTTTTTTGACCACCTACTCTTTCAAGAACACTTTTTTGGACATTTCTACCCCATAAAACAACACATGTTGGCCACACCCCTAAAGATGACATGTGTCTATGGAAGTTAACTCTAATTACTTTGGTGTTAAAGCCTTTTCTCTTTTCCCCTACGACAAAACTTTTGATGTTGGAAATAGAGGAATCCCTCCTTATTTCCCCAACTACTCCTGCCAATGAAGTTCTGGCGAGAAACATGTGGAGGCAATATGTATTGATTTTATTCTCTATATTTGTCTCCCTCCCTTCCTCTCTTGTTTTTTCTGTTTAACATTGCTTCAAAAAACCGTTGTTGCTTGATGGTATTTTTCTTTGAAGCACAGGACATTCAGATTTATGACACCCTGCCCTAAATATTGGCTATCATGCATAAATATGGCTGCTTCAAACAAAGAATCGGCAGCTACAAACTAAGGGTGGCAATTCATGTTGGTGGGTTGGGTTTGTGTCATGTCAATATAAAGCTATATGACTATGGCTCTACCTGAACCTGACCCATTTCTTAATCGTGGCAAAGTGGGTATTAGTATCCGTGTGTTGGGTTCATGTTGGGTTCACGGGTTATGTAATAATTTGTGTTGACAGGCTAGATTTATGTCGTGTCAAGTTTAAGGCTATAAAATTGGTCGGGCCGGCCTGAAACCCGATTTGTCTGGCCCGTAGTTTGGTCGGGCTGGGCAAACCAAACTTGGGTTTGGGTCAAGTTTGGTCACACACGATAGAGCCCGACATAATTTCGGGTTGAGTTTGGACACAGGCTGAAAAAACCCTAACCCGACCCGGTCCAACCTTAATATCTATTATTCGTTAATAGGCTCAGCCCAACCCGAATATATACTAATCATTAATAGGCGTAGCCCGGCCCAGAAAAAAATATTAAATAATACTTAATTTTATACTGCAAAGTGTAAGTTTTTAACTCAAAATTATGTCTTAGATTATGAAAGTCTTATGTTTTTAGCAAACATGAAATCTAGAACTCAA